>JABSTR010002367.1:0-28324 GCA_013339765.2 Haemaphysalis longicornis | reverse complement strand
ATTGCAAGAACATAGTGTATGTGATGATGCTCAAGTATCAATTTATATTTAAGGAACCCAGGAGAAGAAAAATATGAATGGTGCAAAATGGAAGGGTTCAACATGCATGGGACTACTTGATCATTACGAGTTGTGTGCCTATCGATGAAATGTCAATAAACCGTGCTGCAGTTTAGCGTCATCTAGTGCTGATCTTTTTTTTTCAAGTCTGCATAAACTTAACTTATTGTTGTATGTAGTGTTGTTCACTTAACCTTGTGTGTTTCAATTCTGTAATACTTAGTACATTTGGTAGCATTAAACAAAGGAACTCATTTTGTTGTCCCTTTACTTGCCTAACTTTGGCCGAAAGAGGCTTCATTTCAAAACAGAAGACCGCGTTATAAGTGGAAATTACGGAAATGAACTAGATCTTGGTAACTCATTGAGGCATCACTGCTCTTAACAAAACGTAGCCAGTTTTGTTTATAACTAAGGCTTAATAATTCATGTATCTATAAATCTCTGGGGCCTATCTGTTTTTGTACATAGCTGTCTTGTTTTGAAATAAAATTATATCGGCGAGTTTTATTTTGTGTGGGGTATACACGTCGTGTTCTGCCGTGAGTCTTCTGCAATTAGTGTGAGGCCAATTTTTCTTCAGCACCTCCAGCTGCCCTTGTCACTAATTTTTAAAATTTTTATTGAAGTGCGTACTGCGAACCAGAGCCCAAGAAGGAAGGGCATAAAGGTGTGAACAAGATCATAGATACCAGCAGTTCAGGATACTACAACATGTGGCAGCAATGAGAAAGAACAAAAGGTTAAAATAAACTAAACATTTGCTTCTATGTATTCAAATTAATTAAGACATATGTTCAGGCGTATTTTTCCAGTCGATAATACATGTGGGAAAAAAAAATTTCAACCGGTGTGTAGAACGGGTGAAAGAATGAAAATGGTAATGATGAATATTATTTTGAAGTATGTCGTGGTCTTGTATCTAGGCCAAGTTTGTAGCATAACAACAGCAAAAAATTTAAGGCATTAAGATTTCTTTTTTCCCTAGTGTTTCAATCGCACCAGTTTGCATGAGCTCATTAACAGAATCCGTGTGACCATAGTTATTAGAATTCTGAACAGTGAACAAATGTAAGATGCAAAAACTTTCTCCTTGACTAATATTCGAATCCCATAAGCTTATATGACCTCACAAAGAGAATTTGTGCAATTATATTTAGAATAAATAAAGTCAACAGCCTTTCTTAGAGCCTTTTCAACCAATTCGATATTATTTCCTCTATAGGGGTCTGAGACGGTGCAGGCATACTGAAGTTTCTATCAAATTAAAGTAGGGTACAAAAGTAATCTAACTTTTGCTGGAGTATCGGTGAGTTTATGCTTTATAAAACCGACTTCATGACAAGATGAGGAAACATTGGTTTTTATATGTGACTTCAGCTCAAGTTGCTAGTTTATACAATAGCTAGACGAGTACATTTCTGAGCTTCGGGCAAGTTTTCCTGAAAAAGGGTAAAAAAGTGTGAGTGGACTCTTTTTGTTGACGATATGAAGGGAGACTGCAGTCATCCGGTTTTAACCCCGTAGCCCACACATGACTCCAGGAGGGGATATTATAAGAAATAGTGAAATTGCCAGTATATAGCGAAATCTGTCTAGGCTCATTTACAATGGAAATAATTCATTACAGAAAATTTAAAGGAAAAAAGACCAAGGGCACTACCATGGGGACCATTAGAAGTAGGAGGAGAGTGTCAGCTATTCACTCCAATCCGATGAACAAGCAGTAACCCAGGCTGCAAGAAAGGAGCGGGGAGGGTGGGAGGCAGTATGTGAATTGATTTTTTTGAAATTAATTTGGCCAGACGGCTGGTACCCCCAGTAAGTGCAGGTGGTGGGACTGGCCTGCTCCTGTGAGGGATAAAAAAAAAAAAAACTTCCATTCTGCTGTATGAATCGCTCATGCGTTCTGGTATATGGCCACCATATGCAGACGTGTACGGACGCCTGCTTTTACAAACCCCGGACCAGGTTCTAAGCCTGTGCTAATTTGCAAACAAAATCTGTAGTGTCGGAATCAGCATAATTAACTGTAAACAAATGTACTTGAAACATGCAGCAAAGCGTTAAATGTGCCTAGCTGTGTTTTCTGTGGAAGTTATTAGTAAAACTGTTGACCTGGATGGGAGCCTTCGTACAGTCGTCCAGAAAAGGTAATCTCGTTGTAGAACACAAAAAGTCAAAGCCGGCATCGCCATTAAAAAAAAAAAGAAAAAACTGCGGCGACGGTCGGTGGAACTATTCCGGTTTTTGCCAGTTCCTAAATACGATCGCTGACGGTCGTAGTTCCACAGGCGCGTAATCGCAAAATGAGTACGTAAATATGTGTTTAAGATGCGGATGCGGATATTACAAAAATGACCCTGCGTGAATTTAAAATTAAGGTATTGACAACTATGCTGCCGATATAGACAGCCCGTGCCACCGCTACCTGAAAAATTTTGTACCCTGCGTCGCAGCGCTGAATTTAAAATACCAGCGCTCATTGCAATTGACGAAAGAAGCGCTAACATTTGCCGCAACGACGCAAATAGACAGCCCGTGCGCACCGTATCAGAATGCGATGCGCTGAACGATCGAGAGCTTGTTTCTGCGTAATCATAGAGCGCTGCTACGTACGTGGACGCATGTTACATTGCTGGGAGAGCGATTATGCTTCAAAGAACAGTCTTGCCGCATGAGATTCGGAAAAACGGGAAGAATATATTTTGCGCCGTCGCCGCTTCATAATCCAAGCCAGAGTGACCCTGCCCGAGCCAAGCTGCAGCATCGCCGGGCATGCACGGTTTATGGGAAGCTCTCCAATGCGCTTGCGTCTACATAAACGTTACGGCTGCTGGCTGATTAAGTCTAGCGAGATCAACATTCGCGCCATGCTGAGGGAAATAAACTCAAATTTTCTCAAATTACCACAATAGCTGTTTGAGCGTAAAAAAAAGTACTATAAGGTCGGACGAACCAATCACAATATTCGATTCAAGTGACGTGTTTGGCCCGACACTGCTGTCGGGGTCCTGCTCCCGAACGCAAAAGAAAACGGCCGCCCGACACAAACTCGCGTGTCGGACCGACAAGTCGGACCCGACATGTTGGATCCGACTTGTCGGACTCAAAAGCTGAAATGCGCCTTAGAGTTTGTGCAGCGCTCGGCCTGCTTTACTACGAATTTAACCACGCTGAGAAATTCTTTTCGAGATGAAAATATGACTATGACAGTTGTAACAGAAAATTGATACTCGGTACTGCTTTGCTCTGCGTCACGGTTAGCCGTGTTGGTTTTAGTGAATAAGTGCTTAATTTTGTAGATTATTGTAGATATAATGGGTGACCTTTGTTTTGACGTTAGATGTGTATGCAGCGTCAAAGTTTCCGCCATTTATACCTTTCTGTCGTGCGAATTAAGTCATCCCACTATGTTGGATAAACGGAGTCCACACCGCCGCGCAAATCACATGCATATGTGTCTCTGGATTGAGCGCCCCAACGAAAAGCATTTCGCTGCAAATGAGAAATACTATGTTGCGTAGATTACAAATATTTTTGCGCAGGCCGCTGAGAACAGTTGCGGAAACAGTTCAAAGGCAATTTATTTTAGCTACAGCTTGGTGTTCGTGCAATGGTCGTAGCTGTTTTTTAGACAACTGTTTGCTCGTTTTGTATTGCATAAATCATGTTTCATTTCTTTCTATGCAAACATAACAAAATCATTACGGTTCATGACCACACCATACCCTATTCAATTCTGAGTAACCAATACGTTAGATGCACAGCTAAAATATAACTCGATATGTTTGTCCTGTCATGAGTATGCACAATAACCAAATTTGTTTTACTACATAAAAACAGTGTCGCTATATCATCTTTCTGGTAAGCTTCCCTCTAGTAAAGAGAAGTAAAGAGCACTCTTAAGCACACGCCGTGTTTTTACCACTCATTCGAGGGGCGAGAAAGCTGAAACGGAACTCAGAACTATGTATAACTATTGGACAGTGGGACTGAATGTTTATTTTTTCTATTCGCACCGAATAGCTTCGCACTGCGAGAGACCTATTCCACGACTTAAAAAAACATATTGCGTTTTAAATATTGATGGTGCGTGTTCCCGTTTCGTGCCAGTCCTCAGCCACAAAAATAAACACCAGGAAAAACTTTCTCAGTTCATTTTTTGTTATAGAAAAGGATATTCTTCAATTTTATCTCGCATTTTTTGGCCAAAAAAGCTTTTTAACAAAACCAATATTCGTTTATTCCCAAGCCCCAAGCCAAATAACGACAACTGCCAATAACATATCTTTATCCTAATTGTAGCACAAACATCAGGATCTAACTGAAAAAAACGTGTTCATGCCTTTTAATTTCTGAAAACAGCAATTTGAAAACTTCGCCGCTTTTATATAAAACCTTAAAGTAATGTACGAGCGACAATTTATTATTACTTTATTTTAGCGCTAGATTTAAAAATCAGAATAATGTATACTGTCGTTGCCTGTTTTTCATGAGTGTATCTCATATACACCAGGTAATCTTTTTCTGCACGTCATAATTTTACATCTTTGCACTTAGCTGATAGAAAGCTGGTTGGTCTTGATTTCTGTCGCCATGACAATTGTGTCCTATGCTCCAACTTTGTTGCTGTTCTCAGGTGCTGCTTGTGTCAATTTCGCTACGCGTTTTAAGGCTCGTCCCATTTTCTGTTAGCATTTTTATTGACAATTTTTACGCGCTGGTAATTAAAGTTTTCTGAAATGCCTGAAGCATCTACAGCTGCTGACCTTTGCGTAATTTTGGAGACCTCGGCAGGCACCCGTCTGTTTTTTGCGTTACTTAGGCCAAGTTTTTCTCTCGCTAAAATGCTGAAATAAACACGAGAAACCTGGGCGATATCCTTCATAATACCACTCTGATCTTCGAAGACCAATCCAGAAATGGAAGAAACATACTCAATTCTAACCTGTTTTAATGGAAAGCCTACTACAATGCTTGGCGAAGGTTTGGCGCTGTGCTACCCCATTGCGAAACACAACCTTAATAAGTGTAGCGTCCTGGTCAGGTTGGTACTCCATGGTTTAGTAAAATGATTGCGCTATAAAGGGACACGGACGGAGTGAGGACAGACACACACGGCGCAAACTTCCAACTACTTTTTATTGCCACTGTGTCAACTTCATACACTTTGCAAAGGACGATTCGCGCATGCGCACGCAAAAAGAGAGATTAAACGTTCGGTGATGCGGCGGCCAAGAAAACCAATTCTTTTTCGGTAAGAGCCAGCGAGGGCTTGCTAACACACTTATCACCGAGTCTTGCTATCGCCTCAGCCTCAGCGATTTCTCGCAAAAGTTGCGTACGACCACGAGATAAAATTGCACACTTCTCAAAGATAGGCTTACAGCCGCATCTCAAACAATGTGCCGCCAAGAAACCACCAGTGCCAGATTTTATATTATTGCAGTGCTCGCGTAACCGATCATTCAGGCAACGCCCGGTCTGCCCAATGTACTGCCTCTTACATTTGAGCGGGAGGCTGTACACTACCCGGCTCGCACAGGCAACAAACCTCTTCTCGTGCTTCTTGTTGCACTTCGCTGGGGTGGGGCGATTGGGGTTCGTGAGTCTGCTCAGCTTCCCAAGCTTGTTGGGCGCCGAGAAAACCACCTTATTATTCGCCTTCTTCCCAATCTTCTTGAGGTTGTGGGAGATCTGGTGCATATAGGGCGCACAACACCAACTTTTGGGCGATTCCCGGATGCGACATCTTCGCCTGTATGTTGAGCACTGGGTCTCGCCTCTCTCAAAATTGTTTCCGCTACCGACACCAGCACTGGCTTAGGATACCCTGCTGAAACAGACGATCGCTTTGTTGTTCAAAGCTTGTGCCCATGGAGTGGCAGCAAGACTTTCTTAAGAGCATTCCTAAAGCACAGACTGACGACGGCGCGCTTTACGAGCTTAGGAATGGGCGGACGTATATGGCAAAGTGGCTATTGGCTACGCGCTCATAGGACCAGCATGTATGGCTATTACTGAAGGTGAGGCGAAGATCAAGAAACCGGATTGACCCTTCCACCGGCAACTCGTGGGTTACATGAAGGGAAGTTAAGCACTGTCGAAACATTGATAAGGCTTTTTTCGCCTCCAAAGCAAACAGGTCGGAAGGGCAGTAAATAAAAATTAAAAAATCATCCACATAAATAAAAGCTTTACACACAGAGCTACCCTGCGTCTGGTTTAAAATTTCATGGTTTAAAGAGGCTTAAAACAGGTCACTAAGAATGGGAGCTATGCAAGAACCGATACAAACACCACTGTTATGACAAGTAGCATTCACTGTCCCCATGTAATGAAAGTGGACTTCAGGTAACACTGTAAAAGCCTCTAAAAAGTGACTGCTGGACATACCGACCTCGTTCTGAAAGGACACAACACCGAACTCGTCAATATGTTGCTCTATACAGGATAGTACGCTGTCATGGGGTAGGGACCCCATGACAGCGTACTATCCCTTAGTTGATGATTGAAACACCTCGGATGATTTTTATTGTAATTGTATAGTGACTACGTTTGTACACTTTGTCTGGTGCTGTTTTTTGGGGGGAGATGTTTTCCTTTACTAAGACCGATGTACTTGCATTTTCACTACACGTCAATGATCTACGTTTCCTTCAAAATAACTGTCAGTAGCAATGTGCCTTTGAACCATAAGTGACCTTATGGTTTTTGTATTCGCATATCTTCATAGTGTTTTTTTTTCGTCGTAAATGCGCGATAAAAACACGTGTTTTACGCCGACGGTAATAGCACAGAATGACAACATGTCTCCATTACATTTTGTACTGTGCAATTCCAGTTTTTTTGACACTTGGGAGGCCGGCGCCATTGTTTTTGTCGGAAACTGCATCCATTAGTTATTTACAATCGTTTTCTTACGTCAACAAAGTGCATTTTTACATTTGGATACTAAATATCCTTTTGTAACGAATCTAAAATCTTTTTGAAGCTAGCTGCAAGCCAGCGTAATAGAATATAGAAACCTGCCATGTAGGATAGCAATGCTTAATATCTTTAAAATATATATCTCTTAGAATGCTGCGAATAAACAATAAATTACCATTCATTATGAACTCTGACTCTAAGAAATCTCTAGGTATTCAATACCGCTTCATTGCAACGGCTTCTCAAGTATCAGTGACACAAAGAAGTAGCTTTACTCACTCGTCCATGACCACAGTGGAAGCCGTAAGGGGCCAGGATAGTTGGCCACCTCGTGGAGTTTGGAGGTGCCTCCTTTGTAACAGTAGATTGCACACCCTCTTAATTCCTGTGAAAACAACGCCGTGGTTTCAAACTGCTCCGCAACTGTGTCTCTAGTTCACAATCGTTTCCGCTAAAATATTCTTGGCGTGCTCTAAAGCGCCGCAGCAAAAGTTTTATGAGCAGGCTGATATCAATTGACAGCAAACATGAGTCAGCCATAACACGTATAAACCAGGTTATAAAGAGGAAAGGACGATGGCACGCACAGACGTAACCGACAGCGGGACATCCATTGCGAAACTGAGCGCCGGGGGGTAGCTTTGTGTGTTGACGCGGAACCATCGCGTCGAGTGTCAAAGCAAGCGCAAGCGTCGACGCCTCTCAGAAGCCGACCGTAGCAAGGCTTTGACTCTAAAATATGCATTGCACAAAATTATGCAACCGCCAAAAAAGTCGTTCAACCAGTATTTGGAGGTATTATTTCAGCTTCAGCTAGAGCACAGGAAAAAAGTGAGGTTTTTATATCTTCATCCCCTTTTGTAATATACCTCCTGCCTACCTAGACCGTTCTCGGCAAGGATATTCGTGTTAAATTGGCATCAGGAGCAGGAAAAACAAGACAGTAGCTGTTGCAGACAAGGTTTGAAGCTGCTGTTGTTGCGAACTTGTCCTGTTGTCGGCTGCACTCAGCGGCGGTTAAAGATGAAGTGCCAGCTAGCTAGCACCCACACGTTGGTGAGAAAGTACTAATAGGTTCGGGAAATAGCACTGGTTTGTTTTCTTATATCTGGGTGTGGTGGCCGTGGGTACGCCTGAAAAATGTTCACGCCGGCAGCGAAGTTCGGGCCTCGTTCTATCACGGACGTTTGTCTGGCGGTCCTAATGAGATAGGGAACGGGACAGTCCTAAGAATGCATAGGACAGTTGATCGATGCGGCTGCGTGGTAATGTGGACACCCCTGATTTGAGTTGCTCACAATGTAAGAGCGTGTGTGGACATTATCGCGGCGTAGGAATAGCTGTTAGCTACTGTACAAGAGAATCACGCCTAGGGAGAATAGCGGATTTAATTTCGTTTCCCTGGTGATCGCTCACCGCGAGGGCGTATACCTTCAGGTTACGATAGCGAGCGCGCTCACGTAACAGAAGGCTTTTTTTGTGCGAACACAATACGGAGAGAAGACTGCTGGAAAGAATTCCACATATTCCGGGCGGGTTGTTCGTAACGGTGGAATGGAAGTATTTTTGCGGATGTCAAGAGCAACACATTCTCTGGAGAACAGGGTATCGAGTTTTTACATGCAAGGCACATCAGAAGGGTGGGACCTGTGGTGGCGGTTTCAGTCAATCATTATGGAACATTATCCGTCTTTTCTTGTTTGTCTTATCTCTTTCTTATACTCCTATCGAGGAGCTCTGCCGAGTATGTCTATAGGATCACCGTTTAAGATTTTTTGTGTGACTGAAAAATCCTGTTGTGCAGTTTGTGACGTAGCCTTTTTTGTTGCTAGATAGAGGTAGCAGTATTTCAAGCGTCCTATTGCTACGGGTGATACAGCAGATGAGGTGGGTAATCTGGAAGAGAGTTCTCGGCATTTTGTGAATGGTTCCTGGGCCTGCCCCGTCAGTTTGGTGGTTAAAGCCGCAGGCAAAAACTGATGCCCCAATGCACTCCGTACAGATCGTTGAACAGCGAACCTCACGATGTGTGGCCGGTGTATTACGTATGACGGGTTACCTATTCGTTCGAAGTAACACTCGACCGAAGTTTCCTATTACCACGTCGATGTGTAGAACGACTGGGTTCCTGCCAAAAAATTGGGCATCGGTTTTGAGTGTGTGTTGTTACATTACAAGGATCATGGTGAAAAAAGCGCTACAGTAAGAAGGATAAGTGAGTACACGGGACAAAGCGCTACTAGCAACTGAAGGTTTTTGTTACTGGAAAAACATACATATATACAAGGAATAAACGCCACAGTCATCACATCAAATTTCACAATCTACCATCTGAAAAGATCAAGACGCACCCCACAACCAAACATTTTATACACATTCACACCGCACGTGTACTGACAAGAAAGGCGCCACACACTTTATCAACCCAGATTTAAAAAGGCATACCCAGTGTCAGACAGCAAGACCGATTGTTGGCTGACACATTCATTCCCTTCTTTGTTTATACGGAAAGCTTCAATTATTTCTCTTGTTAGTCGTGTTTTGTGTTTATCAACAATTAACGTATCTCGCAGTTTTGGGCGGCATTTTCAGTCTCTGCAATGAACGGCTAAATGTGAATACGGTGACCTTTTTAACGAGCTCTGATGTTCGCGAAGGCGTACGTTCAGGCATCGGCCGGTCTGCCCTACGTATTTCTTTCCACACGTTAATGGAATACTGTATACTACGTCTTTTTTGCGCTCTAAAAACTTCGTGCCGTGTTTCCAACCACATCCCTTCTTCCTTGTTCCTTTCTTTTCTGCCACCCTTTGCACCACTGGGCAAATTTTTCGCCAACTTGTTTTTCGCTGGAAACACCACGCGCACCCCATATCTTGATGCTATCTTCTTTAGGCGATGAGACGTGCCATGAAGATACGGAATCACCGCATAAGTTCCTATTGTCGAATTATTGATCATTTCACTGCACAGTGACGACAACAGTGAAGACCAACTTTTTTTTCCACAAATTTACTAGGTGTAAATTTAATTATCTTCCTAGTAAATTTACAAATTTACTAGGAAGATATTAAACACAGTGCTGAGGAGGGCAGTGCAAGAAAATAACCTAATAGCAAAGATCAGGTATAGCGTCAAGAAAAAGACCGCTTTAATAGACAATTTGCCCGAAGGACTCCAAGAGGAGCCATTTCAAGAGCAATCAGGGTGTCATGGTAATCAGCGGCTAGGTAGCATTGAGAGGGAAAAGTGCGTTGTACCTGTGCCCTTTACCAGGATTTTCGCCATTTGTTGTTAGTATTTAACAAAAATGACGTTGGGTTTTCACGTGGAGGTTGTGCAGAAAAATGAGCAATTAAGCCCCCAAACGGAGTTGAGGGAATTGTACAAAGAGATTGAAGTAAAAGTATGGCGCCTTGGAATGAGCAATTGTAAAATGCTTTTTGTACGTAGGGGTACAAAACTCGTAAACTCAAACTGCAATAGTGCGGCGACCGAAGGCACAACGTCAACTTAGAACAGCCAAGGAAGAGAGACCAACTCGGGTGCCATGATATTCTTCTGTATTTGGATGCAACGGTGTGATTTTGCCGAGAGCCTTTCTTTGTTTAGGTTAAGTTGAGAAGTTTGCCGCACCTCTCTGCTTCTCTCGATTCAATGCCTAACCACGAAAAAATTGTTCTCGTACCTCTTGCTTCGGTACAGATGACCAACGCCTTTTTATTTAAGCAGACGCAATATTGCGATTTTAGTGTATCAAGTTAAAACCGCACGTAAAGACGTTCTCAAACGAAAACAAGATAAAATCAAGCACTTTATTAACAAACCATCGCGGCATGACCTTTATCTGGAACAAAAACACTTCAACCAGCGAATATTGCGCAGTCTCACGTAATTGACCGGAAGCACTGCGAAAACAAACAACGAACTACAGGTATTAAAGAAGAAAAAGCATAGAAACTTAACGGCATGAATATTTCTAAATAAACCACTTACAAGTGTCCCACTTCGTGAACAAGGGCGTTGCTCCCATGATATACTCCTCCCACATCTTTAACAACGGCAATGTTAAACTTCTTGACACACACGCCGGACAGGTGCGCTTGGCCTTTGAATAAAACGCGAAGAACACCCCAAAGACAAATATTGGAACTTCTTCCTCTTCTGCGCCATGACAGACGACGCTGATCATCATCATCTGCACCAGCACGGACCGAGCGGTGGCACGCGCTCGCGCTCCACGCGACCCTGTTCCATTAAAGCCCTCATTCTCATCAGACGTGCGCTCTCGGCTCTCTCTCGACGGCTTGGCAGCCGGAGGACCTCGAGGTCCATTACATGGTGCCGAAACCCGGGATCTCAAGACAAGGCCAACCTCATCGACGCACGGAGCCGCGCAAGCCAAGTGAACCGACGCGACACCTGCGACCTTGGCCCCATCCCCGGCCGCCATCCCCGGCCGCCAGCTGGCCGCTATGGAACGGCTACTCCGACGTCGCCAGAGCCTCCGCTCACAGCTGGACGGCATAATAACCGAAGCGGAAGAGGCACTGCGAGGGCAACCTGGACATTCGGCGTCCGAGGTGAGCGTTCTGCTTGAACGAATCGAAGCGCTCCACCCAGCAGATAAGACCTCAAGAGAGACACCAGACAGCCTACTCGAGACGTCGGACGGGGGGGCAAATATGGGGACAAGGTCGTGAACACGACAGCAACCCTGCGCTTCAGGTTGCAAGATGCGCTCGCATCCAGACCGACACGACAGCCGAGTTATGAGACTCCGATCCCCAGCAAGGCTAAGTTGCCTCAGCTTGACCTCATAGAGTTTGACGGAAACCGGAAGAATTGGCAGCGCTTTTGGACGCAGTTCGCGTCGGCTGTGCACAACAACGACGCCCTGAGCACAGCAGATAAGTTTAACTATCTGAACACGCTCCTGACCGGAGCTGCCGCATCGGCCATCTCTGGACTCCAGGCCAGCGAGGAGTGTTACAAAGACGCCATCGACATCCTAAAGAAGCGCTTCGGTGACGAAAGGCTCATCGTACAAGATCACCTCAGAAGCCTTCTGGACTTGAGACCAGTTTCGTCGTCTTCGAACGTGCATCAACTTCGACTGCTATACGACGAGGTCCAAGTACACGTACGAAGTTTGAAGGCACTTGGCATTAGTACTGGTAATTACTGCCTAATGCTACGGGAGATCCTCCTCAGAGTACTACCATGCGACATGGTTCTGAAGTTTCACGAGCGCTTCAGCCCATCGACACCTTCAACAACCATTTCAACTGAAGTCAATGAAGTAATAAGCTTCAGAGCCTGAACAGAAGAGCCATCAAGTTCAGTGTCGAAGCCGTCAGTTCGGCGAACAACACTCAGAGCTGTGACCCCAGAAGAGCCACCTCAGACGCTGTGACGTACAAACACGGCGAACAACACTCACGTCCAGAAAGATGCTTCCTGTCTGCAACTTGTCGATGAATGGAACCTCATCGTTCGAAAACAAAGGAAAGATGAAAAAATGTGCACTTGTCTAAGGAAGCAGGTCGCTAAGGAACGTTGCCAAGTGTTACGGTGCAACCACCATGCTGCAAAGCAGCCGAAAACACCATGTGCAGCCTGGTTTCTCGGCAAACGCCCCACGGTCATGACAGCCCCACGGGCTTTCCGCATCTGAAGAAGTTTCAAAAACACTAGGGTGCGAGTTGTTAGAAGAGGAGACCTTGACTGTTGGCCTCTTTGGAGGTAAAAATGAGACGAGAACCTTGCGAAAAGTACGTGTGTTCTTCGCTCCCGAAAAGACAGAGGGGACGGTACAGATTGACGCGCTCGAAATTGACACTAGGCAACGAGCATATTCCCATACCGGACGACCAAGTCATCACGAAGATGAGAGAAATGCACTTGGACACAAGGGCACTCAGAGCACAGCGATTCAGTGAAATCAAAATATCGATCGTGATTTGTGCGGACACAACCACTACTGGGATTTAACCGGCAATGTAAAACCACTGACCACGAAGCTCAAAGCCGTGAAACGTTGCTGGGCTGGACTGTACAGGGCCCACTGGCAGTAGGAGCAAATTTCACGCACTGTGACCAACGTTATCGTGCTCCGTGCGTGCGTGGGAGCCAACGAGGTGTCGAAGTTCTGAACCGTTCGTCGCAATTTAGCGCCAAATGGAAGATCAAACAAAGCTGGGGCACCACCAAACTGGCTATGACACGAGTAAAAAAGGCCGTCGAAGCGACGAATGAGCGACAAGAGGTTGTTTCCCGTGGAAACCAAGCTTCGACCTAGGAAAGCCTTGCTAGGTTGTTTCCCGTGGATGCGATAGGAAATCAACGGAAAAGCTCTTGTGAGAAGGTATGACGGAAAAGCAAAATGATGAAAAAGGAACCAAGAAAGAAAGCTATCTCCTACCGCACACTCTCCATGAAAAAGGAACCAAGAAAGAACTAGCGCACATCCACGGCAGATACGAGTTGAGAACGACCTGGGTGCTGGGTCGTCGGCCGAAGACAAGAGACATTCGGCGATGCTTCGTCGGCCGAAGTTTTCAGTCAAGCCGTATTCGCTCAAGCAAGAATTACACCCCTCTTGCAAAGACCATTCAAATGTAGCGCACCTGCGTCATCTGTCGGCGGGGGAGAGTATTGGAACTTCTTCCTCTTCTGCGCGACAGACGACGCTGCCCTCATTCTCATCATTCACGTGCCCTCTCGGCTCTCTCTCACACAGCCGGAGCGGCGCGGTGGCACGCGCTCGCGCTCCACGCGAGTTCCATTAAAGCCCTCATTCTCATAACGGCTTGGCACAGACCTCGAGGTCCATTACAACAAATAAACAGCCAGCATGCTAAGCAGCAAACATTGGCCAGTGCATGCAGAAGAATCAATTTCCCGAGGCACCTAAGTCTGCTTATGTACATTGAAGGCGTGTGACCGGCGATTCTAATTTACTCATTTAGCACTGACGATGTAATAGGGTGCAGCGTTCGCAAACATCCGATCGATTCTCAGCGAAAAACATGTATATGCTCTTATCGGTAAGTTGTGACGAAGACATTGCAGGTGCGCCAGATTTTCATTTGTTAATACGCGTGAAAGAATTTAGGCGAAGCTTTGTAAAACTCACTGATTGCGGCCTCTTTTGCCCTATAACGAACTGCATTTAAAAAAATTGTCTGACCTTTACGATTATCACGGAAGAAACAAATGATGGGTAAACCTGAAGGTTTTTCTTTTCGAGAGCTAATGTATAAGGAGTAGAAAGCAAAGAAGAACAAATATAAATCTTTACGCCCAAATGCACTTTCTTTAGAAGGTCTTAATTAAAAATTTCGAATACAAACAGTAAATTTCAAAACGCGCTGCTGACAAAGCCAGCTAACATAGTTGGTTTCCCCAGAGGCACGCCACGCGCCTCATGAAAGAAAACGCTTACCTTGTGTGGAATCGAACCTGGGTCCTCGGCTTAGAAAGCCGACGTCATTATGATTGCGCCATTTGGAAACCAAAGGAGTTGGAAGAGGAAGAGCATGACCTAGAGTACGCGTACGAGAAAGATATTGACAAAGCTCGTGCTCCAGTGACGTGCGTCGCTTCGACTTCCTTTACCCAGAGAGGAAGACCCTATTAAATCCGGTTACAACCGGTGGGCAACGGTCACACTCTGGCGTATTCGTACGAACACTGCCGCAACGCCATCATGCCATGCATTCTATACCACACGGTGACGGTATTTGCAAATCGTGCAAATCACCTGACAGCCAACAAGCCGGTAACGTTAACTATCTGCTACGGAGCTGCCCTGCCTT
Organism: Haemaphysalis longicornis; assembly: GCA_013339765.2. Classification (NCBI taxonomy): domain Eukaryota; kingdom Metazoa; phylum Arthropoda; class Arachnida; order Ixodida; family Ixodidae; genus Haemaphysalis; species Haemaphysalis longicornis. The sequence continues at coordinate 13,511 of JABSTR010002367.1, read as the reverse complement.
GCAGGACCTGAGAATCCGCACACATGTTCTCATCCTTCATCAAGTGATGCCACAAACACTGCAGGAGTGGACTCATCCCGAAGGGTATACAGAACACAGGAAGACGGTCATCGACTGTCTTCTCGTATACGTTCGAGAAGCCGCCATACAGCACCACGTTTCTTCGGGACACTCATTGCCCCGCACCATCCTTCAACTACTCTAACCTATTTCCCCCTTCGGGGATGAGAAAGGTCAAGGCACTGAGTGTAATTAAGCTTATTTAATACGTACTACAACAATACAGTTTGGATTTTGGACTTTGATTTAGACACGTCGCATCGGTGAAAACTTTGCAGTTCAACCAATTTTCTCTTTAAGAAAGTGGCTTCGGTTTCTGCTTTTTCTGTAGAATTCCCATTCGGAAATTTTTCGGATCACCCTTTATGTCAGAGCCGCACGTAAACATGCCTTGGTTTGGCCGTTTGTTTTGTTAAACGACCCCTCGTAATATTTGAATGCCTCAAACGGTCTTTTTAAAATAAAAAAAGTACGACGATGATGGTATGGCAATTCATATTCATTCCCTCAACAGAAAATTCATTCATATTCATTCCCTCAGTGGTTCTACAATGACTTCAGTTGAGCCGTGAAACATAGAATCCGTAACCCTGAAGAGGGGAGACGTCTGCCACAAAGTATTTTTACGAAGTACTTGCAAATGAACTGTCAGAATAAAATAAAATAGCCACACCTGGCAATCAAGTTCATAAAAATTGCTGTGCTCTATCCTTCACCAATCGAGACATATATTGTTTGTTGAATACTTATCTTGACCTGGTGCGTTTTCTCTCTTTAGGATGGCACCGCCGATAAAGTGAACCTAGTTGCAACTTACTCACATTCGGTGCAATGACGATAGAACATGCGCGTGTCTAAGTTTGAAAGCTTCTTTCATTCTCTTGCTTTTATCTATGCTCCTTGCAAAGATTTTACTTTCCCGATACTTCTCAGAGAAAACAAATTGTTTTAGGCTCTAATACCAGACGATATAGTCTGTAGTCTTGACAACACACTAGCCATGCTACCATGCTGACATTGTGCGTACGCGTGTGCCACGATACATTATTTACTAACATTATTGTTTTTTTTTCTGCGCAGGTCTGCGACGGCTATTTCACGCCTGGGCACCTGTGCGCGACTTCAACTTACACGGATGGGGACGGACGAAAAATATAGGTGCCCATGAAGCTTACACGGATTACGTCTTAAGCTATTCCGGCCATCTTCCCCGGTTGCCCAGGCTATCTTTCTTCCACAAGTAGTGACGAGAAGAACCTGAAGTGAAGTGGAGGCACAGAGAAAGTGCGCAACCTGACAAAGAAATCCAGCAATCCGTGGCACCTTATGAGGTAGAAGAATTAGACAAATTGGAAAGTTTTGAAGCCATTTCTTCGCGTTTCTATCCTTTGCACCACAAGGGCTTCTGGACTGATGCTTTCTGTGACAACTGCGTCAACGTTAGCCACCTTGAGCCTACAACGCAAGCACGTGAGCTTCTGGAATCAATGACGCTGTCTGCTCATATGCGTGCGCGCGTGTCTTGGAAACACTTGAAGCAGGCATTGACTGGTAGCTTGATATCCCTGAACAGGTTTTCAATTTTCGTGTCTTTCAAACGTTTCTGGACACTAAAGGATCACTTTACGAATAGAAGCCGCCATTAAGAGGACAAAGTGGGTGTACTGCTGAAGTTGCCCTTCCAAATGACATTTGTGATGATTAGCTGATAGACCACAAAAGGGAAGAGGACATATTTTTCGCAAAAACCTGTTGACACTCAAGGGAAAGAAGAGCAACGCTTGCAGGTACTCAGCTCAACTATTGGGTTTTGTATGCTCTGTTCCACACAATTTCACCTCATTCTTATACCGTTCTCCTAAGTAGTGGTAAGGTGCCCTTACTGAATTTGTTAAGCTCTATATATCAGTCCATCAAAAGAACTAAGTGATGATGGTTTCTTGAGGTTCATGATAAGACGCGCTGGTTTGCTTCACCGTCATGAAAGGGCGTTGTTTTAGTATAAAGCTGACCGTCTAACAGGGCTACTGCTAATTTTTTTGAGCCTGCCAAAACATCTCATGTGTTTTTGGTACAGACATTGCTGTCTTCACAGAGGTACGTTGCTCATATAATTCCTGTGTCAATGATTGATTGATTGATTGTGGGGGTTTAGCGCGCCGACGCAACGCAGGCGATGAGGCGCGCCGTAGTGGAGGGCTCCGGATTAATTTTGACCACCTGGGGATCTTTAACGTGCGCCGAAATCTCGCACACACGGGCGTTTTTGCTTTTCGCCTCCATCAGAAAAGCGGCCGCCGCGGCCGGGAATCGAACCCGCGACCTCGTGCTCAGCAGCGCAACGCCTTAGCCACTGAGCCAGCGCGGAGGGTAATTCCTGTGTCAAGCATAAGTGCAGAAGAAGTCCATCGTGGTAGGCGAAGAGTTATCATGACCGTGGAAGATGCTGGACTTCAAGTAGTTGCCGTCGCTACTGATGACAATTCTATCAAGAAAAATTTTTTTTTCTCTGTTTCGCAAAAATAATCAGCCGACTACCGACCAGCACAACAGAAGCAGCTCTTGTTCCACACCGTCGACACAGTCTTTTTGCTAAAGTGCGTCCGGAATAACTGGCTGTATGGAAATGCTTGTGAAAAATGCCTGTATTAACCTCTTTTTGAATGCGACCAACAAACGGGTGTAAAGATGCACGGGGCTTCATTCACTCCTCTGAAGGAACTCTACGAGGCTGAACAAGACACTGCTGTTCAGGCTTGGTTTACCCTCATTTTCAAATCTCTGAACCCCACCAACCCAGAGAGACGAAATTTCATATTATCTCTTAACATATGCAGCAGCTTTCTCCTATTACCTTTAAAATTTAAGGGAACTGAGCTCATGTAGTTTCTTTCCGAATAAATGGCATTATTCGCTCACCTCGTTCTAAGGCGGTGGAGCACTGCAAATTTTAAAACTCCCTCAAAGGGAAGGAGGCTGCGTGACACCTGGCAAGAGACAATAAGTGCTTTGTGTTGCCAGCAAATACAATCCTTAGATAAATTTGTTGCTTGGCTTTGAAATGCAAAACGAAAAAGCTTGCAGACAGGCATACTTACAAGTGAAACCCACTCTGCTCACATATTTCCACATATGCATTATTAGAAGTGTCGCGATACTGCCTGGACAAATTCAGTTTCAAGTATGTTGTTCTTCTGGGGAACTGCCAAGCCGACGCCCTCGGGGGAAGGTTTCCAACGACAGAAGACTGTGCACTTTCTCAATACAACGTCTCAACAACACAAGTATTTGAAGCGGAGACAAAGAAGCGCATCCCAAAACATTGCTTTTGACAGATTTCCTTGAGTCGTTTAAACAAGAAGAACCATGCACAGCAGCTATGATTCAGAAGGACAAGGCCTGTTTATCTGAAAGCAAAATAAAGAGACAGCAATAAACATGCCAGCTTTAGCGTATATAGCTGGTTTCTGTGCACATGCTGCGCTCTGGCGTCCTCCTTGTGATGGCTCTTCTTTGCAGCTCGCACTCAAAAAGCGAGAGAGGGAGCTTAAGCTAAGTGACCTTGTTCTCATTTATGATGTGAGCAGCGGTGGTCTGAAGTTTTCATAGCCATGCGTAAGGTATGTAGTATTGTTTGTGAAAGTTGTTTCCGAGCAAGTAGCTACAAGTGAGTGTGAGCACCTATTTTATGCCGAAAGTAACCAGAGCCTGACACTGCAAATCATCATGAAGTTTCTTCTGGCTGATAGTGAAGGCATTGATGTTTGTGCAAGGTTCCACCATCTAGACGTAGTCCGGGAAAATACCTTGAAACCTGCCATCAACACAGTGTTGAAACACTAGCAGCTACAACAAACGATGGCATCACTAGAAAGAAGGTACATGCTAAACCGGCTCATCCGAGAAAACTTAAGACGCTGAAAGGGACCAGTCCAATTAATCTCTGTGGTGGAAGGCAACTGGCAGTAATTTGACTTTATCTTCTGATGGATGTGCGTATTGTAAAACGTAAGATTAGGGCATAAGGATTTCCTATAATGGTATGTGGTAATTCATGTGAATTCTTCTTGTAAATACCTCAAAGGCCTGTATAGACTTCTGTGCCTTTTATGTAAATTAATCTTAAGTTCTTTATGTCCCGACTGCGCCTGGTGGTGACTGTCGAACGCAAATAAATGTTCCTAATAACAATTCCAACTGCCCTTTTATGTGTTCGTTTATTTTACTGCCATATTTCTCGAGAAGCAGGAAATTTATGTTTACTACTTCGCCGCATGCTAATTCCTTACTATCAATGGTTTACTCGTCACACATTTGCGGAATGCTGTAGTGAGCACCTTGAGGAGTCACACAAATTCCTTTAAAGAGAAGACGGCCGCATAAGCTCGCGCGGCTTTTTTCGCTGCACAAGCGGCAGAGCAGACGGGCTTGGTGCAGTAACGTCATGGGCAGAGTCCGGGGGCTTTCTTCTAATCTAGGTGGCTCTGTCTATGTCAGTCGAGGAGCAAGTACTGTGTGCGCTGCACGACACACAACACAACTTAAAAGCGATTGGCTGCTTCCACGAGAGTGCTGGTCGCGAAAGCCTTGCCACCAACCAGCCACCACCGGTCAAGGGTCAGCCGGTGTGGGCGCATCATCATCACTGGAGAAGTGTTTCTCTGGCCTCGCTTTTTTGTAGGTGGTTTGCCGGGCATCGCTTCGGTGTTTTCTACAACGGGTCTATTCGTCTGCAGCCAGAGCGTGCGCTTCAGTTATCGTCTGCTATCGAAAATATTCAAACAATGCGTTCATGACCTATCGTTGCATGTATTGTTAGCGTGGCAGAAAGTTTCACTTGAGGCGTTTCGCGTAGCACATTTCTTGTCAAAACGTTACTGAAAAGATAGCTTTTACGTATATACATATGCCATTAACGGCGCGTATTTATTACCACCTCCGCCGTGAGCTATAATACGAGGTGTTCAGCTTCACCGTTGTATGGCAGGAGGCAGAGCATGAAAAGCGACTACACGAGAAAGCTGAGAAATAAAGTGGCCGCGCTAGGACAGAGGGAGAGTAAGCGAGCTGGGATGATGTCGAAGGAATAGAGGGGGGTGAGGCCACTGGACGCAATGAAAAAGCTCCTGTGGAAAGCTTCGTCGAACATGAGCAGTGAGCAGCAAAAGGAAATGAAGCCCACAAACCTCCAAAGGTATTGTCGTTGCTGCTATTCCTTTATCGCAACACATGCGCACTTGGGGGACTGGCACGCAAACGCAAGCTTTCAGGAAATAACGCACCCGGTTCGCACATATCACCGCACTGCGAATTTTAAAAGTAAACGTTGTACAATTTTCCATGCCGTAAGACATCTGAACGTGACGGCAAGCGAGTAGAGCAGGGGCACACCAGCCTCACAGAACTCCTATTCTAGGGAAACTGTGGCTTGGGCAAATATGATTGTTGCCGTTGTTCACGCAGTATTAAGAACAAATGAAGCAGAATAAACTGACGAAAATACAGTATAGCAGAACAAAAGCCCGTCGAGTTCATTCGTGCGAAAATACAAAGAAACCAAAGGAAGGAAAAAGACGCAAGTACAATGTATGAGTAAAAACATTCTTTAAAGCACATCAGCAGACCTAAGTGCCCTGAGAAAATTTCGTACTCTTTGGAAAAGCGGATAGTGGGTTTCCATGGCGTAATACCGAGCAGCAAATATTTTCAACGTGGCGCGTTTCCATCACCACCTTTTTTTGCTAGTTGCCCTACTAACGGAAATGCATTGTCTGGCGCTGACGGCCGAAACTGTTTCTTAGGATGACAAATTTTAAACAACATGCACACGTGAAGGCTTTAAATATAAAATAAATGAACTTTCTAATGAAATACAGACTCACAAATTAAGAATGCTATAAAATATAGTTGGATTTGCACGCCACTAGTATCTTCAATAATTAGCAAACAGCATTAACCGCATTTTTAGAGCCTTTTTAACCACTTCTTAAAGTATTATCATGAGTTTATTGTTATTACCACAGCTTGGCTTCGCCCGAGTTTCAAACAAAGTCGGCCCCTCTGGAATAAAACCCCTCAGTGAAGGGTTACGCATGTTAGCCCAATTCGTATCTCCATGACTGCCGAGCTAGAGATATCTTGTTTAACAAATTCATCCATAGCAACTAAACACTGAGGACCAGGCGTGCGCGCTGATAAAGGCAACTTCTCGCCAAGATTGTACCATCACACATTATTTTGCAGTTATCACATCATAATTCGAAACATGGGGCATTAAATCATGAAACTCTCCATCGTCGCATTAGCAACGCAACGCCTCCGCCACAATATCATCCGTCTTTAGGTATAAGAGCGTAGCTCGGAAGAGCGAATTCGCGGTCACGAACATATTGTGAAAGCCAGATTTTTGTAATCACTACTATTTCCGGTCCATAAAGCAGCAACACGACCTGCAGTGGTAGACTTTATAAGGACCCCTATGGCGTCCACGTTTAGCAATGTTAATTTTCCTTCTGTGCTGTATACTATGCGTGTTCGGGCGACTTAGAAATTGTTCGTTTTTGGCTTGTTTAATGGCGCCCTTCCTCCTTTCTCTCTGTTCTAAGCAAAGGCGCAGTCATTTTCGAACAGTTTGTCGAAAGTCGCAGCTACCTCTTCCTTTTTATCTCGATTGATCTCACACTGTCCCAAAGCTTTCTTCGTAATTGCGTGAGTTTCGCGACAGAAACATTTCGAATTATGTACTGGGTGTATTTTAAATGTCTACCAGTTTTTTTAGTACGGCTGCCTACTGTCGCGAGTCAACAAGCTTGATTAGAACTGGCATAGTTTTGGAAGGAGCGGACCTACCTAACCTGCAGGTGCTTTCAATGAAACAAGCGTGGCCCATATATCATCCTTGTTCACTGCTTCTTGGATAATTCCGCTGGTCTTAATTTCTGTTTCAGGCAGTTCATACACGAATAAATTTCACCTTAGTCTTCCTGTTTTGAGGTTCTGTTCTATTTTTCAGGTCATCTGTTCTATTTCCTTAACGGCCGGATTACTGTACTCACAGAACTAAGCTGCGTGCTGCATTGTTCCAGTTCTTCTTGGAGCCTTGATACCTCGTAGAATTTGTTGTATATGTCTACCAGATGTCTTCCTTTTATTTCGTAATTTCCGTTACAATGTTCATCAATTGGTTTAGGATTTCTTTTCCGTAGCCCCTTTCCGTAATCTTTAGTGACCCAAACAAGGTAGAAAAACGGATTTCTGAATCGCGCTCACATAGGAAGCCGCGCCCAATGACTGCCGGGCCGTTAATAGCGGTCTTTATAGTGTGGCTGAAGGTGGCCGCTGGCTGCTGATTGGGCGCATGATATACCGTTATCTATACATTATGTATTGCTTTAGGATTATTTAAGTTTGAATTTGGTCTGTGTAACAGAAGGAAACATTTCCTGGACACTTTGTATTTTTGTTTAAAATGCTCGTCAGATTCCTGCATGCTCGATAATCTTACTTACCCGCTAGATTACTTTTGCTGTTTCCATTCCAAAGAGCCAGCATCCTCCTGGACAAGAAAAGCCTTATTCTCAGCAGCGGCAATTTGACATAACTTATTGTGTAAGAGTATGCTATTACAAATAAAGGGAAACATGGCTTCCTATTTAATGTTTAGTTTGCATACGTTCATCTCAATCTACAATGATCTCACTTCAGTGGAGAGCGATTTTAAGTAATTTTCATTACGATTTTGAGATATATGGTAAAACTTAAAATATCCCTCAAACGGAGATTAGTTTTTTGCGGACCTCCTACCAAAATTGTCTACGCGCCGTGCTCGTCACATATATCAAGCGAAGAACGAAAGTTAACAATCTTTCATTTGAGGCTACTACGCATCAAATTTTAGATCTATATGGTTAAACACACAAATACAAGATCCCCCAAATAGCTACCCAGATAGGCAGTGTGAACGTAACTCGTTATGCTCGTCAACACAAGCATAATGGCTTCAATCTCGGCAACGCACCCACGTAAATGACAAATAAAAACGCTCTTGTTCTGACATTTCGCCGCACGTAAAGTTCGGAACGTATTCGCAACTATTTCAGGGTCCCCGACTAAATTTGACTTCGAACGAGTAGGCAGTGGGTTTCAAATAATTTTGTTGCATAGAAAAATGAACTTGCATTAGATTTTTAGAATTTCCAATTAAAATGGAAATTTCGCAACGCATTGTTGCATTTAAAACGGTATCGTTCTATATTCAGGCACATTGTTCCACCCGGACTTCGGCACCATAACCTCGTACTATACACCGTCCACAGCTTGGGACAGAGACACCCCTCAAAAACTGTGGATGCAGTATATTACCGCAGGACCAAACCTTCACCCGCTGGGTCTGATTGAACACGCAGCCAATTAGGCCAGCCAATTAGCGCAACCACACTAGAAACTGTGGCTGACAACCGCAGCCAAGTAGGAAGGTGGAAGAAAGCAAACTTTTCTTTTCCTAAGCACCCTTAGTCCACGGCGCCGTTGGAGGAGCAAAGGATGTCTGACAGCTGTCAATTTGATGACCACCACGAGCTGTCTGGAACGCGGCGGCTCTTAGCCTTAGCAGCCGCACCTTTTTCCCTTTTCCTTTGCACAATCGGAATAACATATTTTCTTTCTCTCTCTCAAAAGATGTGGGAGTCCAGGTGAATTTTCTGAAAGGCAGTAGGCAATTCTTCGCCTGGAAATTAGCCTGCAATAGGGGCTACAATTTGACGTGCACAAATATGCCACAATGACGGATGTGCCTTACAGGTTCTGAGAAATTATCGTTTTACATGAATTCCGTGTTGTTGTTATCAGCATTGACGCTTCTGTTATTTCATAGCGGCACCACAGTTTCAGTACGCACCCATAAGAGCTTTTGCGCTGGAAGCGCCAGTGAAAAGCAAAATAATTTTAACACAACCGGCAGAAACACTCAGAGGCGGCCATCTCCTCAATCTGCGTCACGGTGAAAGGTCATAAGTTTCCCTGGTACGAAACGCATTCAGCCATTTCTCCGCATCATTTTACTTCAAGAAAAAAAACCATAACACCATCTGTATCGAGACACCGCCACTTGGCTACGACCAGTGACGTGCAATGCGATGAGTAGTCGACTGACTAGTGAAAGCTCTAAATTAATCATTCAGGAAGTTGCCATTGTCATATATCTGTTCGTGGAATACGTCACGGTGGTCACTACAAAGGATCTTTGGCGGAGTCAGGCCCATTGCATTAAGAAACATTTAGAACCCCCGGTCGTCAACCCCCCTTCTCCATAATAGGACTAGAGATTGTGATATTTGCTATTTCAGAAAGTGGAATTTGAAAGGTTCAAGTCGCAATCAAGCCCATTTGAACTCCGTATTTCGTAGAACGTTCCGATTAAGGAAAAGTGATGCTGGGGGCCCTTTTTTGTTATACTGAGTTGAGGTTGTCTTCTGTTAATCAGGGCAGGGCGCTTCTATGTTTTCCCGTGGGTTCTTGATCTTCCCTCAAATATTTCAGTGTAAAGTTTGATATAACAAAAGTCATTTTTCTGATTTTTCTGAGGTTTTGTGAAGGTTTTCTTATACTGTTTATTTTCCTTGGAGTGACCCCCCAACCAAACAAACTGTTCACGCACATTTGAGATAAACACACCTGAAAAATGCATATTCGCATCATTGATTTACATAAGGTGGACACATGTTCAGAATGTCGGATATATCAACAGGTATTTACGAGAAAAATCTAGTCTAAAATCCCATTTGATGTCTATTTCCGGAAACCATATGCGAAACAAATAGATGGTAGTTTTATCACAATACACGCAAAATAGGCGGATTTGTGGACCGAGACGTGTATAAGCCAACATAAATTTACAAGAAATGCACAAATCGAGATGTAATTGGGCATAAGTGAAGAATACGAGTAGGGATCGAATGCGAGCTGCAAAACGTACTTATTAAGAAGAAGCCCCTAAGATACGTAAAGAGTTGTTGCTTGCTAACCGCAGTGAAAATTAATTCCACGAGAGGCAAAGATAACCAATAGAAAAAGCACAGTTGCTTTGAGAGATCGCAATTCTTAAAACTGGCAGCGGATTTCTTTATTGAAGTGAGAAGATTCCATTGGGCTTGATGTGAATGAACTCACTGAAATTCCGTTGCTGTATGAAAGGGCTTTATGATGGTGATCGCAAGTAGAGCTGAGCCAGTCGCCAAGTCGTTCTCGCAAAGCATATGGAGCATAATACTTGAAATTTCGGCCAAAAGAGTTCATATGTTTTGGAAAATGTATAAAGCAACTGGCCTACTGGCCTTGCCTACCTTCTGATAAACTGAACTAACGCACCGCACTGCAACGTATATTCATTATCGAAGTGCCTGTATAGAGTTTATTCATGATTTGAAGCGTAGTGTAGTTTATTTTTATAAAACAACATTCCCTAAACGACGTTCTGAAGGTGCAGAGTGTTACTAGCGAAGGTAGCCACTACCTCCACTGGAGCGTGACCTTGATGGGTCAATTACAGGTACTTTGAACGAACAGCTTTATCTTCGTCGATGGCATTTAGGCACAGTATTTGGGCATTCACTTTACATCCACAGTTAAAATTTCGGTTTTCAACTGCAAAGCGGTTCTCTAGCTTCACCTTTTCTAGGCCTGGGTGCAATCGTCGTGGCTGCGTGTTCTGCAGGTCTTACCCCTTCGCGTATAAATTTTACCGCCTTAATTCACTCTCTACCACATAACATGAATGTTCTGATACACCCCGTCTCTTATTCCTATCACCCACACCATATTTGAACAATGTACACGTGCGCTTGCGAGCTGTAACGTCGCATCTCTACAATGGTTGGTGCCATCTCCATTACAGACAGGGGAGCCGAGAGCCACTTGATCTATGAGGCCAGACTCCGTGGTCCAAAATAATATTTTATGTTCTCTGTCCCAATAATGTAAAGAGCAAGAAGTAAAAGCTTTCTGATCCGCCAAGCATGCGTTGAAAGCGCTCTGAAGATCATTTGAGGCAATGTTCACAGCGTCATCGATTCGTGTCTTTCTGTTTGTGATTGTAGCTTTTACCACCCTTGTATTATGAATGTCAGATCTAGTAGAAATGTGTTATACAACAGCATAAATATAATATGCCGAATGTGTAAGAAGGAATGCTTTTCAACTGACCCACAAAGAAGAATGGCGATGTCGGCTTTCTGTAATATTGGATCCGCCATAACATAGTTCCCAAAATTAGACATTGTCGGGACGGCGTCCACAGTGTCCTCTTTGATTACTAAAACATCCTGTTCCTTTCTTATGCCCTGCAGGTCAGTCCAAGTAGTAAAAAATGAGATGACGAAGTTTAAAGGCACTTTGTTATATTTCATGTAAGAGAATGCCGTGCAGGAGTACGTAGAACTGGGTCAATCATTCGGTAAAATTACACAAAAAAGGAAGATAGAAAGGGTACTTTTAGAGGCGAAGCCGCGTAGGGGCTCTTTCCGCCGGCGTCTCCGCTCGTCGTGGTCTCATGTTAGGACCCTAATCAAACACCGGGACACCCGTTTTTCAAGGCCTTGCGCAAGAATGTAACGCTTACTTAAAAAGGTGTATAGTAGACAAGACCCGAATTTAAAGATTTTATGAAAGGTCCCTGTCCACTTGAGCAATCATCAAGCACAAGCTGAAGCTGTTTGTAGGCGGGTTACACTCATTGTGTTACACTCAAGTGCCCATCCGCTCAAGTCCCCACCGGAGCCATGATGCCCTTCTCAATAAAGCCATTCGTTTATTCAACCACTCCCCAAACCTCTCAAGCGAAATTGGCATTTTATCAATGACTGGAAACTTTACGCCATGCCATTAACGTCCAGCTAGCATCGGTCAGCCATCAGTAAAATCAGGAAACATTACTTGCACGCCACGCAGTGTTAACCGGAAGCATTGTTACACAGAAAGCGCTTCTGAGGCCAACCTTTAGCCGCGCGATAGAAGCAGGCAGCCCCACAAGCGTGCTTATTGCGTTTTAACACGTCGCTGGGAGGAAAACAGGCAACATCGCTGAACAAAGTAGCTACTAAACGCGTTACGGTATGGCATTACAAAGCAAGTTCTATTTAAACTAGAGTGCACCCTATCTGAAAAAGCGTGGAGATTTTATCACCTTTTTAAGGCATAGCATAACATTAGAGGCGTCTGCGTCCAAACGCAGCACTTGCCGGCAAACTACTTTCTTTGCCTTCTTTGTCCACTTCCGTTCTTTCTTTTTCTCCATGGCGTAGGTGTTAGAGGTGTCGTTCTCAGGGTGTCCGTTTTTTAGCATTTCAAATACCGCCATTGTGCACTTTTCTGTGCCAGTAACGTGTGTCCTGGTGTTGGTGACGTGTGTTTGAAGCATAGGCGGACGGTTTTAATTTTCCGGGGTGGGGGGGAGGCTCGGCCCCCCTATTGACTTGCCCCCCATTCATGATGTTGACGATAAAATGTTCCGATCATTATGTATCTCCATTATATACATATATATATACAAAGACACCTATAATTAAGACTAAAATAAATAGGTTGGCAGTCGAGAAATGTCGCAAAGCAAGGGAAGAAGTAGTAGGTCAGTGAAACCGATAAAGAATTGAAAGACCGAAAAATTGGAGAACGAGAATTTTTATCTGTTTCAATAACCTACTACATTCTTCTCTTCCTTTCCGATATTTTCTTGACTGTGAAACCTTATTCTGTCCTAATTCAAGGACCGCTCATTTTCTCCATTCTCTTCACCTCGATCACCTCTATACCTAACATTTTACAATACATAAAATATACATATATATATACAATATTTTTACATATCTGTGTATTGTAATATACATATGATATATACATATATTGTTTCTCTACTTCTTTTCAAATTTTTTATTGTTTCAATGACCTACCACATCCTTCCCCTTTGCTTTACCGAGGTTTTCTCTTGACTGCCAACTCTTATTTCTCTCTTATTTATGATTCAACGAGCCCCTTATTTCCTATTCTGATTCGCTAACATAATTATATATGCATGTATATATCAAAAAAACTTAAAGCACGCAGAAATAGTAATAAGTAAACAGTCGGATACACAGCAAGAACAACAACGCGGCAGGTTTACTCACGTAGCGGCAATGGTATTGCCTTCATCAGAGTACAGTTACACGATGTCTGGCCACAAACATTTGGACACATTTCTTATATAGATTTGCGGAAAACTGTTAGAAGGAGAAGAACGTGTTTCCGAAAGGTAGAAAAGGCAAACAGTGGGCTTTGTGGTAGAACAAAAAAAGGAAGAAAAACAAGAGAAAGAGGTTGAATTAACAAGGCAGCTCGCAGATTCCACAATGACATGGCAACGCACATGGTGTGGGCTGCATGTTTAGGTACCAGGGAAGCGTGGACAATTGCGGTTTCAA
>JABSTR010002366.1:0-48976 GCA_013339765.2 Haemaphysalis longicornis | reverse complement strand
GAAGATAGAAAGTCCCACCCCAGAATCAATTGGTGTGCACACGGAGTAATCACTGCACAGGGAACGTGATGACGGCTTCCATCTATGAATACTCGAACTGTACACTGCGGTGAGGGTTGCAGTACGACTCCGTTAGCATTGCACAGTGAAGGACCAGTGTAAGGAGTTTTAACCTTACGGAGACGCGAACACAAATCTGCATGAATAACCGAAACGCTTGCACCAGTATCCACAAGAGCATTAACAAAAATTCCTTCCACTAGCACAGATAAAAAGTTTGATGGTCGTTGAGGAGGACTTGAGCATTTTCCGAGCGACGCAGTTTCACCTCCGAAACTGCAGGCGCTAGTTTCCGAGCGGTTGTCGGGAACGTGGGATGCCGGGGAAAGAGGAGACACGGACCGTCGATACGGTGAGGGTGATCGGCGGCGGGAGGGACGATTGGTCTGAGGCGGTTCAAACGAGGGAGAGGGTGGCGATGAGCGTCGGGGTGAATCATAGACACGACGGTGTGAACCGTAAGGATAACCGAAATCTCGTTCAAACGGTGCGTACCCTCTTCGTTCATCTTGCATACGGCGTCGACAGAAGCGGGATATGTGTCCCCGGATCCCGCAGTAATAGCAGACGGGTCGGTCGCTCGGGAAAGCCTGGCGAGGGGTTCGCACGTTGGTGTAGTACCCCCGTGGAACGGTCGCTGCAGAGATCGCTGTTACATGTGCGGGTGCGAACGGGGCATCTTCAGGCAGGGGCGGTCGCGATACCATCGCCGAGTAGGACGGGGTGGGAGTTGTAGTAATGGGGGGGTGGCGTCGGCATCACACCCGTCATGGATGCCAGCTCCTCCTTCACGAGGTCGCGCAACTGGAGCGCTTCCGAGCGAAAGGAATCACGTGGAGGAGATGGCGGGTCATTGAACTGGAGCTCTTCGCGGATGATTTGACGTATGAGGGCGCGTAGGTCCACGTCCCCCTGTGGTTGCATAGCAAGACCATTTGCTGGCAGACGGACGGCTTGCAGTTCATCCAGGCGCTGACAGGTTGTCCGGATATCGCTGATGGTCGAAGGATTTTGTATTACAAGGGCGTTGAAGGCAAAAGGTGCTATGCCCTTCAGGACATGGCGAACCTTGTCGGCTTCCGGCATGCTTGCATCCACACGGCGACATAGAGCGAGAACGTCCTCTATGTAAGACGCATACGTCTCCTCAGGGCCTTGAAGGCGACTGGCCAGCTTCCTTTTCGCCATGTCTGACCGCGCGGTTGGTCTACCGAATATCTGGCGCAGCTCCTGACAAAAGGTGGCCCAGTCGTCGAGCCGGTGGTTGTTGTTAAGAAACCACGTTTGTGCCACCTTGTCCAAGGAAAACCCAACGTTCTGTAGCTTCGCCACGTCATCCCAACGGTTAAACGCACTGACTCGAGTAAACTGATCCAGCCAGTCTTCAACGTCTTCATGGTAGAGCCCGGCGAAATGAGGGGGATCGCGCTGGCAGCTGGTGATAGCAAATGCCAGAGGCGCAGCAGGGGAGGTGCCAGCGGGACTGCTTCCGGCCTCACGCTGCATCGCTGCTACAGGCAATCGCCTACCTGAACGGAGCTCCAGGGGTCTGCTTGGAAGGCGTTGAGGAGGGGATCGAGCGCAACCTCCACCACTTGTAAGGGCCTTGGTTACTCGGTGAGGTAAGGCGTTTATTGTACGACTAAGCCGTCTCGGAACACCGGACCAGCCACTAACGATGATGATGATCAGTCTCGTAGAAGACGAAGCGTTCCTCGATGTGTTTGGTGATGCGGATAATGGAGCAGTGAAATAAATGATTTCCTACGCTTCGGAGTCTCGCGCTCACAATATATAGTAAGGAAAATGAGGGGCTCGTTGAGGAAATACAGAAAGATAGGGCAGCAGTCTACAACGCCAAAGGAGGCATAGGGGTGTGGTTATGCTCTTTTCTTTTTCACTACGGCTAATGAAGTAAACTTTTTTTATATACAGAAGAAAGAAAGAAGAAAAACACGCGCCCAGAGTGGGGACCGAACCCACGCCTTTCGATTACATGTCATTGGTAAGGCATTCGAGATGTAATCGAAAGGCGTGGGTTCGGTCCCCACTCTGGGCGCGTGTTTTTCTTTCTTTCTTTCTTCTGTATATTAAAATATGTTTACTTCATTAGCCGCAGTGAAAAAAGAAAAGAGCCTAACCACACCCCTATGCCTCCTTTGGCGTTGTAGACTGCTGCCATATCTTTCTGAATATATATATATATATATATAGGGGTAGGACCCCAGGTGAAAGGAGAGGGAAAGATGGAAGGGTAATTGAGCAAGCTGATTGGTTCGGAGTGTGTCGGGGGAGAGATTGAGGGGCCAAGAAGGTTGTCTAGTTTAAGCCGCGAAAGTAGTGTCACACGGAAGTCAGCTGATGGTTGATATTCGTGGAATTTTTGGACAGAAAGGATGAGAGGGTGCTTATTGAACCCGCCCGCGGGGTATAGGGAAAGGATCTCAGAACCGCCGGAAGCAGACCAGGCGGTGAGGGTGGGGTCCTTATCAGAAACTATCTGCAAGCCTCAGTCAAAAGAAAAGATAGAGACGGGGGAAAACTAACTAGGTCAAGGAAAAAAGAAAAAAAGAAAAAAAGGAGAAAAAAAAACAGGGAGAGAAACCACCTAAACCCACACACTAAAGAAAAAGCAATGACCTGGCAACTGAAATGGCACGTGTCACCCACGGCTACATCCTGGAACAGGCCTGTCCTGAAACTCAAAACGAAAAGATAAAGTTAGAGTGACGTACGGGGCACAAGACCACGCGGAGTAAAAAAAGGGAGAAATATAAATAAATAAAATTGAATTCCCAAAGCAAAAGTTGGAGGCATGAGGGGCGAGTATTAAGCTAGACGCTAAGGAATGAAAAAAAAAAAGAAAAAGAAATTAGGTGACCAGGTACAGAGCAGAGTGAACGGTCATAGACTATGGATGAGGTATATGAACGAAAATGCCTAATGCTGTATTCCCGGTGAATATCGCAAGGATTCCAAGTTGCCCTTAGACGCATTAATTCCAGCAGGTTCCATGGAGTTGAATTTGTGAATTAAGTAGGATTCTCTGTATTTCCTGTCCCTAGGAGACTTAAAATTTGACTGAAGTATATATAACCTAAGGTCATCAAAATTGTGGCCTGGTTGGTTGAAATGCTGCGCTACAGCTATGGAGGATTTGCTAAGAGTATCTGCCCGGTGACCATTAAGCCGTAGGCTCATAGGTTGGCTCGTTTCGCCCTATATACTGTTTGTGGCACATTGAGCATTCTAACATATACACAATGTTGGATGAAGTGCACGTAAAACTTGAATTAATCTTGTGGACATAATTACTGGCTGTGCTTTTTACAATGCAGTCTGTTTGCAGGTGCCTACAAGTCTTGCATCTGGGGCGGGAGCAGCTGGCTATGACTGGTTACTTTGAAGGCCCTGTTTTAGCATGCACTAAAATATCTTTTAGATTCTGTTTCTCCGGTAGGTAACCCTTGGTGCTCCGGGAAAGTCTTTTTAAGTCGGTCGTTACTGGCTAAAATGGGGGTAGTACTTCCGCAGTATATTGTTTACGTTTGGGAGGGCGTTTGGAAAATTTAGTTATAAGGGCAGGTGGCCTGGCGCTTTCGTTTTGCCGCTGTTTCTTGAGAACGTCATCCCTGTTGAGATTAGACACACGTCGGTACGCCTGATCGAGCGAGCTTTTGGGGTGGTTCCTGTTCATAAGGGTGGCCTTGAGTTCGTCTAGGTGCTCTACGTAGTCACTGTCATCACTGCATACTCTTCTAAGCCTGGTGGCTTGTCCTACAAAGATCCCTTGTTTGCAGTGTCTGGGGTGATGGCTTTTTATAATCTAGGTACTGCTGCCTGTCTGTTGGCTTTCTAAAAGCGTGGTTTTAAGTTTACCGTTGTCTAGATGACGGTAGTATCTGGGAAGTTCACTTCTTTTTCAGAATACTGGCAGGAAAATTTAATAGTCGGATGCGAAGAATTGAGATGGGATATAAACGTTTCTAGAGTCGCGCGACCGTGTTCCCAAATCATAAAGATGTCGTCGATGTAGCGGAGGTAAACCTGAGGTTTATGCGGAAAAGAGCCTAATAGGGTAGCTTCAAGTTGCCCCATGAAAATGTTGGCATAGGTGTGTGCGAATGGAGTACCCATGCTAGTTCCAAAAACTTGCAAAAAGTAAGAAGAGTCAAATTCAAAATAATTGAGAGTTAGAACTAGTTTAAGAAAGTTATGTACACTTCTGGTGCATGTTGGTGCGGGTTCACTGATAGAGATTTTGAAATCGCTTCAATTCCTTCGGCGAACGGAATGTTTTTATACAATGCAGCAACGTCAAGAGTAACAAGGATGGTTCCACTGGGTAGGCGCCCCCGCCCATATTTATTCTCTTCTATTATGCGGAGGAAGTGGGGGTTGTCCTGAACAAATGAAGGAAAAAGAGCCGGAATGTACGGATAGGTGATGATTCAGAAACAGAGATAGTGCTTCGGTTGGGGTACTTGTTATTCGAAACTATGGGTCTGCCAGGAATGTCGGCAGTGAACAATAATTCTACGGGAGCTTTATGGACTTTTTGGGAGGAGGTAATAAACGTCCTGCATGCTTATTATTCGGTTTCATGAAATTTAAGTCAGTCGTCGTTATTAATTCTCTAGATCGTAGATCTGTGAGGGGTCTGAAGGATTTTTACGCTGTATTCCTGGCTCGGATCGTTATCTAAGGGCTTGTAGTGGCAAGGGTTATTGAGCTGCCTATAAGCTTAATCTTTGTATTTTCCATAGGTAAAACAACTACAACTACCACCTTTGTCGGCTGGTTTTATGACCTATGTTGGTTCTGGCTGATAGGCAATTCAGGGTAACTTCTTCCGACGGAGTTAGGTTCTTGCGCTGTTTGATCGCTCTAGTTGTTGCCAAAATTTATCTGATACTGATTTTAAGTACAGATCCAATTCTGGAGATTGATCTACATCTGGAGTCCAAGTGCTAGGAGGGTGGAGGGTTGCGTTCGTTAAAGTCACGTTGGTCCTGCTTCTCCGGAAAGTTGCCAGGTCATTGCTTTTTCTTTAGTGTGTGGGTTTATGTGGTTTGCCTCCCTGTTTTTTTCTCCTTTTTTTTCTTTTTTTCTTTTTTCCTTGACCTAGTGAGTTTTCCCCCGTCTCTATCTTTTCTTTTGACCTGAGGCTTGCAGATAGTTTCTGATAAGGACCCCACCCTCACCGCCTGGTCTGCTTCCGGCGGTTCTGAGATCCTTTCCCTATACCCCGCGGCGGTTCAATAAGCACCCTCTCATCCTTTCTGTCCAAAAATTCCACGAATATCAACCATCAGCTGGCTTCCGTGGTGACCTACTTCGCGGCTTAAACTAGACAACCTTCTTGGCCCCTCAATCTCTCCCCCGACACACTCCGAAACCAATCAGCTTGCTCAATTACCCTTCCATCTTTCCCTCTCCTTTCACCTGGGGTCCTACTCCTATATAAACCCTGCCTGCCAGGCGAGAGATTGCCCTGAGGAAAGCAAGTTCTCTTTGCTGAAACATAGGCCACAATCGTGCTTTTACCTTGTTCGAAGGTTTTCTTCTCTTGTGTTCTCTACCATCTTCAAAGTTCTACTACTCCCTATATATATATATATATATATATATATATATATATATATATATATGAACGGGCCTCAAGAAGTGCGCCATATTTAGGGTCACTGCTGCCAAAAACACGGCGTGAAGCAGCCATCAATACAGCGCTTGTCGTTTTATTGCAGTGGGTGTATGGGGGGTATTTGTAACAGTGACGCTGCGCTTTGCAGCGCTTGTAACATAGCGGCGTAGTTTTGTTCCGGCTTTTGAAATAGCTCAGAGCTCGATCTTGCGGGACACTTTCCCTTAATACAGTTGCAGAAATCTTCCCCGCAGAAAGTGGCACCTATGCGCTTAGTAATAATATCAAGCAACATGCGAAGTTATGAAAAACAAGATTTACTAGAACACTGGTCCAGACTTTAGGTATTTGAACGGGCTCTAGCCAGTGACAACGAATATCGCGCCCTTGGATGATTAGCAATATATACGGAGTGCTTACATCACGATGCTGGAATTTTAATAATTGATGATTTGTTGTTGCACGATATTTCAAGGACAAAAGCCACTCCGTTTCTTCTGAAGATAGGTTTTATTATTTTGCATGAGGCATCCTGCGGTCAACCGACCGAGTGTACCACACAATGCAAGTGTTGTAAGAAACAACCTTTTGTTAAGTGCTTTCGCCATACTTTTCAGGATAAATTTAAAAATAAAGTAGTTAGAACAATTGCTGGTTCATTTTAATTTATTGTAGACGAAAAGACAACTAATTTTTTAGAGGCGTGTGGGCAATACCAATTACATAGCGAAGCAATTGCCCGAAAGTACCCATCCACAATGTTTATCATCCGTGTAAACTAATTCGCGGGGATTGTGCAGTTAGGGAATGAGCTCTATTTATGAAGTGCAAACCAGCAGACAATACAGTTAAAACTCGTCGAAGTGGTTTCAAAAAAAGGTTTTCAGCTATGTTTGTCTTTAGGAGAGGACAATTTCTAGTACTGCCTTCTGTGCTTAAAACTAGGCAGCAGTACAAAGACAAGGTTTTCTGCAAATGTGGCTGTAGTGAAATAAACCTGTATATGGTTTGAGGTTAGGTTAAAGAATCAGTAACACTACATTTTATGCCATTGTGCATTGCCAACGTAAGAGAACAATCGTGAGACTAGGATGTTTATGTTTGACCAAATAGGTATTTTGGAACAAGTGTTTTCTTCCCAAGAACACAGCTGCCCACAACCTATATTTCGTTATTAAAAAGAATAAAATCTTACGTTCAGGCACTCCAGGTCATACTTAGGTCCAATTCCAGAAAGCATGAGCAGCTGCGCCGAACCGATAGCACCGGCAGAAAGAATGACTTCCCGCTTTGCCGTAGCATTTTTCTTTTCCTTATGGTGCCAGTACTCAACACCGAAGGCGGTTTTATTTTTAAAGAGTACCTACAAAACAATTTATGCGAAAAGTCACACACATTGTAATACGCTGCGATAAAGAAACTGGTACACAACACAGCAGGCTAACACACAGCGTAAAACATTTATGCGAACTGTTCATAGTAACTCGCCAAGTGAGAAAGTAGCTCTGAAGGGCATAGTATATATAAATTATCTTACTCTTGTGACGTGGGAGTTAAGCGAAATGTGAAGATTTTGCCTGCAGCGAACATCATTCGTTATAAACGATCTGCTTGAGCTCCAGCGCTCTCCATCCTTTGCGTTCCTTTGAACCCGTGAGAAGCCTAAAAGAAACAAAAACTGAATAATGTTACAGTAATTTAGTAGGTTAGACAGTAGAAATGATGCTTCGGGTTGATGATCTGCAGTTAAGCACTATTACTTAGCTGCACTTTTTATATATCAATATCTCCAATTTACCAGAAAGACCAATTACGTCTGGCACAGTGTCAATTGAGCACAATAGAGAGAGAACAAGCTTTATTGCCTCCAGAACCTAGGTGCAGGTCGTGATTATAGTCTTCCATTCACCGGATCCACGTAGTGCTAGAGAATGTTCGTGCGGATCCGGTGCCGGTGCGGATCCGGTTCGTGCGGATCCGGAGGAAAAAAGTGGTTTACTGATTTGTAACACCTATGGGCCCTGAGACGGCAGTACACTTGATACGCGCCAAAGTCAGTAGTAACATGTTAACTGCGTAACTTGCAGGAGTACTGACATTAGGAGGGCGGCATAAACAATTTTAATGCGTAGCATTCTTGGCCGAGTCGGACCATGTAACGCCCTGCATTTCCACAAAAATGCAAACATCGCGGAAGTTTTTCTGTAATCGCTGTAATGCTGCAAATGAAGATACCTGATCGCAGTAAATTTTAACCAACAGACAAATAAAAAATGTTAGAAAAAATTGCGGGAAATTGCGAAACGTCTAACGCCCTGCTTTTCCACAATAAGGCAGATTTCGCGACAGTTCCGCCTGTAATTGTTATAAAAGTGAAAATGAAGATTATTGATCAAACTAACTTTAAAAAAATGAGAAAAATATACAATAACTACGGAAAATGGAGAACTGTGTAACCCTTTGCATTTCCACAATAATAATAATTTCAGGGAAGTTCCAAATGTAATAGATATAATAACGTAAATGGAGATAATTGGTACGGGGAAATTTCGTCCAGCAATACATTAAAAATGGCAGGTACATAATACGGCCGTGCAGCCATTCCGTAATGGCTACGGACCCCCGGCGTCATATGGCGAGGCATGTAAATTTTGTAAAACCACAAAAATAAGCAAATATCAAATAATTATGAAAATTGCGAAACGTGTAACTCCCTGCATTCCACAATAATGCAGATTTTGCGAACGTAAATGGAGATAATTCGGCCGACGAAATTTTAAATATAAAAAATAAGAAAGACAATAAACACTACGCAAAATAGCATAACGTATAACTCCCGGCATTTCCAACATAATGCAGATTTCGGGAATTTTCCGCATGTAATCGTTTTAATAATTCAAAGGGAGATTTTTTTAACAGCTAGAAATTTTGAAAAGCTAGAAAATAGGAAAATATTTAAAGGACATAGGAAACAGCAAAACGTGTAACGGATGGCATTTCTAGAATAATGCAGATCTTGCGAAAGTTTCACCTGCAATCGTTATAATAGCGTAAATGGAGGTACTTGGTTGAACGAAATTTTGAAAAACTCAAGAAATAAGAAAAACAAAATGATTACGGAAATTGGCAAACCGCCTCACGCCCCATTTCCACACAAATGCAGATTTCGCAAAAGTTCTAAATTTAACCCTTGTGATAACGTAAATGGACATAACTGTTCAGACTAAATTGTGAAACACTGAAAAACAAGAAAAATAGTAAGAAATCACGAAAAATGGCAAAACGCATAACGCATGGCACTTCCAAGATGATGCACACTTCACAAAAGTATAACATTATAATAGCATAATTGGAGATAATTGGTCGGGAGAAATTTTTAGAAACTAAAAAATTGAAAAAGTATAAAACAATTACGCAAAATGGCGACCCGTGTAACGCCCTCCATGTCAACAATAATCAGATTTCTGGAACATTCTATTTACAGTCGTTACACTAGCGTTAACGGAGATACTTTGTCCAACAAAACTTAGAGACATTAATAAATGACTAATAAATATTAACTAATAATTAATAAATAACAAATATGTGTAAATTATGGAAATTGCAATTCGTATAACGACCTGCATTCCCACAATAATGCGGATTTTGTGGAAATTGTACCTATAATTGTTATACTAGCGTAAATGAGTTAATTTGTAGAAAGACATTCTGAAACACTAAAAAATGAGAAAAGTTATAAAAATATGCCAGATATCGCGAACCCTGTTACGCCGTGCATTTCGAAATAATGCCGATTTCACGAAAGTTCTAAATGTAATCTTTATAACACCGTGAATTGAGATAATTGGTCGAATAATATTTTGAAAAACTAAAAAACAAGAAAATATTCAGCAATTAAGGAAAATTGCATATCGTATAACGTCCGGTATTTCCTCGATAATGCTGATTTTGTGAATGTTTTACTGCTAATCGTTATAATAGCGTAAATGGAGATAATTCGTCTTCTGACAGGATTTCGGAAAAACAAAAAAGTTGGCTGAAAAAACTCACACTCAGGACAAGCGGCACAAGAATGCTACGCATTAGTGGACATTTCTCGTAATTTCCTCAGAATTTGTTAAATTTGCTGCAGACCTTTGGGCTCTTTTTAATTTCACCCATTTATGCACTACCTGAAGTACACTCGTGGCAATGAGTCGCGTAATGAAGTTGCGTCAGCAGCAGATACCGGAGTTTTTATTTTCGATGTCGTTCATCGAGAAAACTTCATTAACCAGGCATGTGCCTGTCTTCATATGCGGCTTTGAATGTCGTGCTGGTGACTTACGCCAACGCTACACGATCAAAGGGAAACCCCAGAGAAATAAACCAGTAGCCGGTTAACACGATATTGGTAAAAGTTTTACACGCAATTTTTTTTGTGCACAAGGCGTGCAGTTCCATAATCATTGGTATAACCTCACCAATCCTACGCGCGTCTGGTGTGTTGCTGGTCGACCGCTCCCGACTTGTCGTAGACGAACGAGTCACGGCCCAGGGGTTACAAAGAATGTTCCCTTCACCCCGTGTAGTCGATTTGGCGTTGGCTACCACCTCAAGCACAGGAAATAATTACCGAGACAAATACCCAAGAAAGTGGATGGGAGAACAGCACCCCGGTAGCGTAGTGATGAGCGCACCTGACGCGTATTCTGGAGATCGTGGGTTTGGACACCACCCGACGGCCAGTTTTTCTCCACATTCTTTCAAAAATATATTTATTTCAAGAAGAATAAGATGACCTATCACATTTTCCCCTTTGCTTTTCAGGGCGTTCTTGACTGCCTACCCTTATTTGTAAGCAAACATATATTTCTATGCGACAGTGCTAATAAAAAACTAACACAGAGTACGCGCGTAGTGTACAGGAGCGCACACGTTCCCCATTCTGCGAACCAAGGATGGCCCGCTCTTTCGCTGTCAAAAAGGCGGCGGTCATGCTAATGCCATCTTCGCCCTCCATCCTCTCCCCATCCATTTCATCTGCCTCTCCAATCTTCCATGTGCGCTGATCGGGGTCACGAAAGACAACCGCACATTCCTTAAGCAGAGGCGAACACTTGCACTTGTGGCAAAGACAGGCTAAGTTCCCACCTGTGCCTTTTTTCACTCGATTGCCGAGCTCACGGACGCGTTGATTTATGTTCACAAGCTAAGCTTGGCTTACTGTTTGATGGCAGACCATGACAACACAGACGGGCTTTATTTCAGCCACATAGAGGCTAGCGCCAGATTCCTTTCTAGTGTATTTTGTAACTTAGCCAAGGACGACGCAGATTTCTTGAATGCACAAAGTTTAACGGAGCGAACTTGTGCTCCCCCAAATGCTCAAAGAATACATGAACAACGTAGAAGCAGGTACGAAGTGATGTGCGCTGGCTGGCTTACGCGGATCGAGTGCCACGATGTTTGCCTTACGAACATTTACTCTTCGGCGTTAACCCTTCGACGAGAATGGTCGGGCCAGATCTAGGACCTTGGCGATCAAAGACAAACATTCCATTCTAATGACTACAGGGGATGCAAACTTCCTATCAAATCAGATGCCCTGCGCTGCATCCAAAAGAAAGACGGAAACACACAATATCGCCTGGGTGATACTCGGGGTATCGGTGTCGGAAGTTGTAGCGTCCGGCATACACCAGCTGTTCGGTCTGTTGTACGAACACTACCAAGCTGGCCGGCCTCCTCCACACGTGTAGGTATGCTTGGATAGCGTCGTCGTCTTCCACGTGCGCAGCATGGCGTCGATCACCGTTGTC
Source organism: Haemaphysalis longicornis (assembly GCA_013339765.2). NCBI lineage: Eukaryota > Metazoa > Arthropoda > Arachnida > Ixodida > Ixodidae > Haemaphysalis > Haemaphysalis longicornis. The sequence continues at coordinate 37,471 of JABSTR010002366.1, read as the reverse complement.
GGCTGTCTTCCGTAGACAATCTCGAACGATGTAATCTACGCAGTTTTCTGGATAGCTGTGTCATATGCAGACGTGACATAACGTGACTTGGTCCCACGTCTTATGTTCTATGTCGACATACATTGACAGCATATTCGCGATCGTCTTCTCAGGCATATCCTTAGCCCGTTTGTTTGGGGGTGGTACGCCGTCGTTCTTCGGGGATCCCCTTTTCTGTAGAGTAAGGCTCTTTACAAGACATCCACAGTGAAGGCCGTCCCGCGGTTCATAGTTAAGAATTCAGGACCTCCATGTCACTGCACAACTTGGCGGATGCACGACTTCGCGACTTCCTGTACCGCCCCTTTACAGACCGCCCCTCGGAAGAGCGGCGGTCTGCGCGTAGCGCGTCATGTATTCTGTCGCTTCTGTAATCCACTTTTTCTCGGCTCCTGTCGTACGAAACGGGCCCAGAAGGTCTATTCAGATCTGTTGAAAGGCCCTCGATGGGACGGCCATCGGCTGCGGAAGTTCAGCGGGTGTTGTCGGTGACGTTTTTCGTCGCTGGCAGTCACGGCAGCTAAGCACGTATTGGAAGACATCGGATGTACCGTGGGGCCAGCAGTACTTCGCCTTGACGTTTCCAATAATTCGTGCTGTGCCGAGTTGTCCGGACGACAGGTCGTCATGGCAGGCTTTCAGAATTTCGTCACGGCTTTTTTCGGAGATGACAAAAAGATAATTGTTTCTCGTTTCGGTGTTGCAGTTTTTTTACGAGGACGGAGTTTTTGAGGCGGAATGCAGGTACGTTCCTCTTGAAGGCCCTTGGCACTGTGACGTTAAGTCTTTGGAGGTATTCCTGCAGGACACGTATCTCCGGGTCGGCGCGCATCTAAACCGCTAGGTTGGTGTCCGTCACGAATCCGAAAAACACGCCGTCTTCATGGGAGTCTTGAGGCGGTGGTTCTAGGAGGTGCGAGACAGGCACTCTGCGTCGGAATGTTTACTGCATGATTTATTAACGATAACAACGTTGAATTCTTGCACGCCCAAACTAAACCGCCTGACATGGCCAGAAAGGTCCTTCTACTTGGCGAGGTCCTTCTGGCCAGGCTTTCCTGGCCTTCTACATGGTGGTCTGTCATAACTTTGACCGTCTGCCATGCACGTTTGGAAGAATTTTGAAATGGCCCTACAATAGCGAGGAACACTTTCTAAGAGGCTGAGCAGTTTTTATATTCCTTCGATAGGCAGCGCCTGCAACCGGCGATTACTTTTTCGCAACCGCATTGCATTTGCACGAGGATGGCACCCAAGCCTATATCAATGGCGTATGTGTGCATTTCTGCTGCGGCATTTTCACTGACAAGAGCGAGCACAGGTGGGATTGTAGGTGTTGTTGCAGCTAGCGGAATGCTTATCCTTGGGAGTCTTCCCAGATGAAAGTGGTGGTACCTTTCGTCCAGCACGTGAGTGGCTCCGTAATGCGGGTGAAGTTTCCGACGATGGGCCGGTAGTACGCCCACAGTACGTGGGAAATTCGCACGCTCTTCCTGTATTTTGGTCTTGAGGTGTTGGTTATGGCTGAAGTTTTCGCAGGCCAAGGCAGGACTCTCTCGACGTTGACCGCGTGCCCCGAGAACTTGAGTTTCTCGTACGCGATACGGCGCGTCTCAAACTTGAGCGTCGCTCCCGACGTACGAATGTCCTCAAGTAAAAATTCGAACCTTGCAAAGTGTTCGTCAACATTCCTGCGGAATACTACAGCGTCGTCGAGGTATACGAGCTAGGTGTCTAACCTCAGGCCAGCTGGCACAGTTTCCAAGACTCTGGAACGCTTACGGCGCCGTGCACATCCCAAACAGCATCACCTGCAACCCGTATGTGAGGAATGAGGTTATATATGCAGTTTTCTCTCATTCTTTCTTGTCCACTTCAGTTTGCCAGTAGCGAAAGACTTCGCGGGGCATAAGCGGTCTTGGCCGCCGTTGATACTTGAAAGACGGTACACGTCCTTTTTAATGAATTGTTTCAGTCGCCGGTAATCAAAGCAGCACCTTAATGTGCCATATTTTTTCTTCACGAGCACGAACGGCACAGCCGTGGGGATTGTCGATAGATAGGTAATGCCTTCGCTGAGCATGTCTTCGACTGGGGTCCGGATGGCTTCCTGCTCCTGTGAAACAATGCGGTGTGGGGAGTGTCGCGTAGGGCTGGTTCCATCCTCAATTATGTTTTGGACTTCGTCAGAAGTATCTGATGTAATTCCGAGTTCGACTAAAAACGCTCGCATGTAGCAGCGTAGCAAAGCCAAGAAATGTTCGCTTTTCTTGCGGTAGCGCCGGATTCATATCGAAGCAATGCGGGAGCTCGAAGGGATCTTCGGGTGCGCATTCGAAGTCGGCGACCACGATCATGTCATTTGCTTGGCGCCTTTCTTCGATGAACGGGATTGCAGCTCACTTGTTTAAACGCTGGTACTCCTCCGTAAAATTATAGTAACCAAAGCGTGGGATGGTGCACAATGCCTCTTTCGACGGAGACACCTCGATCAAGAAGCAAACTTTGGTCACTCTTCACAATAGCGTCGAAGTCAGGGACCGCATCTTTGCTTTAAACGGTGATCATCAGGCTTACGTGGGTGGCAGGGTGACTTGATCATTGGATATCTGCACTGCAGCACGGTGTTCGGGGCTTGGTTTGGTGTCATGGCGTAATCGGGGGAAAAACTTATGGATGCAAGTCAACAATCTCACCGTGTCCGTTGAAAACATCCATCCCGAGAATCACGTCGCGGGCACACTTAAGCACTATAACGAATGTAGCAGGTTTCCTTGTGCCGTTTATGGTGACGCGTGAAGTACAGGATCCATTTGGCGTGACGAGATGGCCTCCTGCTGTGCGTATGTGCAAATCGGTAGTTTTTTCAGTTTGCACGCGAATAATCCGCTCACCACTGGATAGTCTACTCCCGTGACTACCAGTGCGACCACTTTGAGGCCTTCGGTGGACAGCTGCTTGTCAGACGTAGTCCTGTTCGAGTACCTGGTTCGTCCGGGCATCGTGTCACGGCTAGTTTGCGCTGATTCTCGATGGCTGCGTTTGGTCGCTTTCATAGTTTTGCTGATTGCGGGCTTGGTCACGCCGGGTGGCAGTCTGTGGCTGCTGGCATGGTCGGATGGCTGTCTTGATGTTGCGATGTCCCGTCAGGGGTATGCCGGGCATCGAGTCGGGGTATCGTCGGATGTCTTGGTACTCGGTGGGTCGTTGCGACGTTGAGAGTTTTTGATTGTTGGCCGTAGTGCAATTTCACCTCCGGAAGCTGCCGCTTTCACTTTCCCCTTCTTGGGCTGGGGATCTCGCACTTGCGACGTCAGAGTTGGAGCGGTGGCTGTAAGATACGTATGGATAGGGCGATGGAGAACTGTGGAAACGTTCGGGATCTCGGTTGGTGTGAGACAGGTATTCTTCTATCTCAGTCGGGCGCTAGCCAGGCAAGGGGCCCGGAGCATCTATGGAGAAACCTCACCGTCTTAGGTGTTTGTATTGGCAGCGTGGGTAGATGCAGCCGGCTTCTCCGGAGTGATAGCACCCAGGACGACGATCTGGAGTTAACCACATGTCGTTCTTCGGAGGAATGGTGTGTTGAACTTCCAGGGGCCGGGAAGGTGATGATGGGCGGCGGTGCGGCGGTATCGCCGGACGACGAACCGCAGGACCGGTACCGCGAATTGCTGCTGCGCAGGTCATGGCTTCAGGTTCCCGGGTTTTCACGACGTTGAAGCACCCAATGCAAGCTGGAAATCTTCTCGGATCACGTTGTCCGTGAGAGAAGCAGATTCAGCGGGTGACGTCACTGAAAATAATTTCCTGAGCACTTCACAAAGTACGCCACCGTTTGTCTCACGCAGGCTTTCTGACGTAATGTTAATTGCGTGCACGTTGTTCTTCGTAACTGCTTTGAAGTTGCGATCATACTTTGTGAGCGCATGTCAAGATTCTTTTTCGTATTGGCGGCACCGGAAAGGGATTGGGTGGCAGTCTTTGGTGGGGTACGAACGAGGCCGGCGAACTTTTTTTGCTTAACCCCGTGCATCATAAACCGTTACTTGTCTTCGCTCCTTCCTGGCTCAGCGTGACGAAACAATCTCTTCATTGTTTCAAGAAAGATAGCAACTTCTTTGTTTGGGTGTTGGGTGCGTGTTTGGAGAAAAAGCTCGACTTGTTCCTTCGGCATGATAGCAGCGAATGTCTTCAGAATCTCAAGTTTCAGCATAGTCCACATCGTCGGAGAGCTCCCGTTCTTCGCAAAGCGGATGCGAGCCTCATCATCTATTTAGAATAATGAGTTTTTTTAGGAGAAGGAGGGCCATGTAAGCAATTTTCATGATTAACCCATACTCACGCAACAAACAAAGAGAGGACTAAGAGCGCGTGCCTGTAGGGGGACGTTAATCCCAGCCAAGGATGACATGGGTCGGAGCTGTAGAGCATTGGGAGGTGTAGAGCACCCTATGTGGCGATCTGCAGAGCAGGGGTTGGAATACTTTTGAGGGGAAGTCCATGTGGCATGATGTCGACACGGCGAGGGGCGGGAAGTCAAATGGGGGGGAGGGCTTTGCTGGCAAATAAAGAAATCAGCCATTTGACTGTAATATTTGTCAATACTTGAACATATATTGGCTAAGTGCGACGATGGGGGACACTGCCAACTAGACGTGATCTTTCTTTGTTCCTTTCTAATCCCGTTTCAAGTCAAAACTGCCATGTCTGCTTTCAAATGAAAAGTAATAGCGAGAGAGTTCTGACGTCGTTCCGGGGGCCGAATCATGTTACTCCGCGAGCCGCATGCGGCCCCCCGGCCGTGGGTTGCTGACTCCTGCTGTAGTGCACCCACAAGAAAGTTGGCTGTGCCTGAAAGCGTATTTCTATCTTTTTTGAACTGAAGCTATCATTTTCCACTGACACCGTATTCGAGTGACCAGTTATGGGAGTATAGGCGCACACTTTCGATATAAAAGATTAAGATCGTTGAAAAATTCTTGAATATGCTGCAGGTCCGTTCACGTATAGAAGTGTTTTTTGCTTATATGTGTAAGCCTCACCAACGCGTATAAGGTAATTTCAAGGATTGTTGTTCCGAACAATATCTCGTCCCGCGAACCTGGATCAGAGGGCACGATGTGCTATGCGAGGACAAATTACGCCATGGGAAACCAAGTTGTAAAGTATAACCGGCCGATCGGGGAATTGGCTTGTACTGCCACTCCTCTTTCATATTACGGCCTATCTGCCAGTGCACCGGAGCTACACAAACCAGCACTATGACGGCCGTAGTGTGCAGCAACAGGACATTTTAGGAACATGTTAGGAACAGCTGATGTTAGGAATAGGAATATGTTAGGAACAGGGCAGTTTGAGATATGCTTTTCTTCAAATGAATTCCTTGAATACATCGAAACACAATGACAACAAAGACAATCTGAAACACTGAAACATTGTACTGCTTGTATAATTGTGAGAACCCGGTTAGAAATCAGTCTTACTTGAGGCATTTTCCCCATTGTAGTCACCATTGTTGTAGCCAAGTTCCTTGCCTGCTTGCAGGAAGAGTTCAGAGGCCCTTGTAGTTTCATTTGGAAAGCTCACAGGGACCTCACCGTTGTCCCCGTGGTATTCTGAAATAAAGGTCACATTGTTTTGTTGTAATGTTGCTCATTTTTCTTGTATTTAGTATAAAAGGGGATATGCAGAGACAAAGTAAGCAAGTACTTGTGTGTCTGAAAGACAGTATTAGGGATACCCTCGCACCTGTTCGTACTAGAGGAGTCATTTGCACCACCCGCTTCTTGTGGCTTGCTGCAAAACTTCCGCTGGACATCGAAGAAAGAGTCTATGACTCTTTACATGACTTCTTTAGAAAAGCTGATATGTATGTAAAAAATTGGTTGATTTAGTTAGGCTTTGTGTGGAGTTTACAGCATTGCATGGGGTTGGGGTTCGCAGAAAGATTGCGCCAGGCATGGCCAACGGTCGGGTACTGGGTTTTTGACAACGAGCCCAAGGTGGACTCGTGATTGGTGGTGTTGTGCCTGCCGTCTGCAATAATTTACACTCGCCCATTCAGAAGAACTAGTTGTCTTTGGTGCAGTTAGCAGCTCACAATACCATTTCTGTGACCTTCCTCCCCCGAAAGACGGTAGTCTTTTTTTGACAGCCTGTCCTTTCATCGATTCCACCACCCGCTCAGAAATTTGAAAGAATTCTTGAGCAAGAAGTATTTATGGGCCAAACCTTACCAAACAATGAAGGCTGGTAACGTACTTGATTCTGCCAAAATTTTCAGCATGAACAAAAACTTCGACGTGTTCCGAAAAAACATCAATATATAAGTGGTTCTAGCCGTGTTCTTTTGTATGGACATTGATCTGGCCTCAATTTGTATGACACAAAATTAAAAGCGCGCTATAACACTTTTATAACGTTACAGGCACAAAGACTGTGTGCTGGAGCCTCATGCGGCATCGCAAACCCAACTGTAACATGACTTCTAAACCTATGCAGTGCCAGCAGTATGAACGCACTAAAATTAGACTGAATTGAGGAAACCTCCAATGCTTTCACCTCGGCAGGAGAAAGACAATAGAGGAAAACCATGCGAGGCACGTAGGGTATAGACGAGAGGCAGGTACGTCATGCAACGTAGGCGGGCTGTCTTTGAATCACCCTTGACTGCGACGCACGCATCCTTGCGCCTGTCCCGCTTATCGTCCACTGGTATGTACGACGATGCTTTATTGCGGTCTTTTATCGGGGCGTGTTCGTCTTCAGTTTTATCTTCAGCATTTCGTGATGAAGAAACCTGGCCTTGAACGACAGCTTGTTCCTTAACGGAGAGACCGGAAGCGTTAGCGGACCAATTGCTCAGTGTTGATCTTTGCAGTCTTCTGACTTTTTTAAGAAACAAGAAGTGCTCCCTTCTTCAGTTGCACGTTGCGTTGGAATAAACGTAATTTTCCGTACTTGTCTTAAAGCAGCTAAAGAACTCGAATAGAGTTTTGGGCCATACACTATCTGGAGTCTAGGTTTGGGCCGTCGGGATGTCCACAAAGTGGTGGAATTTGCCCTCCCCTCGTTTACTCCGAGTGATAGACGTCTCGTTCAATGGATCTGACTGCAGCGTCAGCGGTCTATCATTTGGCTGGAAGAAGGGTTCCGAGTGGTTAACATCACCCCGTGAGACTACATGAATGTCCTGGTGGTTGTGAATTGTTGTCTCAATCGACTTCGGTAGGACAACTCGCGATGTTGATGCACGCGAGATGACAACGAGGGTTCGTTTGGATGGACTGAAGTTTCTTTGAGGGCAGTGTTCATGCCGGGTGCCCCACATCGTTCATTTTCGAGCGCAGCCGACTGAGGGCTATGCATATCCTATCCTGGCAGTGCAAGATGTAATCGTCATTTGAAACCCTTCTTCCACGAGCTCACCTACCATCTGGTTCAACAAGTTCAGTTAGGCGTCCTTCCATTAGAACTCCTTGAATGGTTCTAGCAAGTCGGGCGGATGCGGTAAGCGGTCTTTTATGACCTCCGTCGCTGCCTGTAGCAGCCTAGTAACGGCAGCGTGAAGAACGTTCCGCAACGAAAGAAGAACATTCAGGTCACCACTTTGGTATTCGGGAGACATACGGGTGATACCAACCGTGGTGCCCTGGACGTTATGTGTCTGTCTGCGTCGGGGTGAAGGTAATGTTCGGTCCTAGGCCTGCAATCAGGGCCAGCCATGGCGATTACCGTATAAGGGCACGGCTACGCAGTCAAAATACCGGTTAGAATTGCGGGTGTCTGTGAAGCTAAAACCGGAGGTGGCGTCAGTGTTTTCTTTCGTACATGTGATGATCTTCATAAGTTTCGGCACAAAGCTGTAGTAAAAGAACGACTCAAGGAAGACTGGGACCATGACTGCCAGAAAAAGAGATGCATGATTTGATCACTTGGGAATCTCTGACGATGATGACTACAGTGTATATCTCGCGAGAACTTAGATGGCCTCGGGAATTGGGAACGAAGCCTCCTCCTTTGAATAGGCAGCACACCCTAGCCAATGGGCCCGCCGTCTGGGGAGGCCTTGGTCCTGTAGGGGATATACCTTGGCTGATGATCAAGGCGGTAATGATAAGGAATAGGACTAGACACATTGCTTTCGTTAAAGCGCAATCTCCTACTACTTTGCTTTGCTGGCCATGCGGTATAGTGGAAACTAGAGTTTTCTGATGCTTCTTTTTTGGATCTTGCGGCCTAAACAAGAAAACTACTGAATTGAACGGCATGCCTGTTAAATTTTTTCAGGGGTTTTAACATGCTCAGCGCAAATAAAGTTTTCCAATCGCAAATACAACCAATTGCCTCAATCCTAATTAAGCGTAATAATTTGTCATTTACGCAATCCAGCTTCAGTGTGTTCCATAGAAATTTTGTTTTTCTATTGGAAGATACCGCGCTACTACGGCAAAATGCCCCCACGGCCAATGATAATTGGGTGCCCTCCATTGATACAAATATATTAACTTAATTGCACGACTCTAGCGCATACGTTCTTTTGCTAAAAGTAGTCTCCTAATTTCGCTGCCGGTTACAATCGGGCTCCAAACCCAAAATAGCTTCTATAGAAGCCAGCAGCATTGCCTTGGACACAAACTACATCACATTACAACTTATTGTAATGCAAAAGAATTTGCTAACATCACGTGAATATGTTCTGGTACACCCACTTCCCAATCGGCATTCTTTAGCCAGCTAATGTGCATATTTCCGCTTCTCCTAATATCACCTAGTTTCAGGCGTTGTTGCTCCAAAAAGATACCACTTCAATGCGCCCATCAAGCGCAAGGTAATTTTATATGCCGACAGCGTGGAGAACCGAGCACATCATGCACCCTGGCCGTTGCGGGGACATGAGTGCGCGACTGACGTAAGCACGACACAGCTAAACACTCTTATTCCCCGCGCTATAATTATACCAGAAGGAGCACGATAAGCATATGTATAAAGCGCGAAAGCTTTTTGCTGCACAGTTGCGTGCGCCAAATTAAATGTCTTTTTCCAGGTACATGGTGTCATGTTTTACATGTGCGCGGAATGACCAACGTCAAATATTTTTTTTCGGAATTTTTTAGTGCAAACTTAAACGCACGTTGCGATTGGAGAACTTTTGGATCGTTCAGACACAGTATTGTTCGAGTACCAGTTTTGTCTTACTGGACTTATAAGTGAGTAGTTTGTTTGTTCAAGTTATGCTTGAATTCATCTAATTTTCTGCTCTTGAAATTTGTACAGCACCGATGTTGCAGCTGCTGGCGTGTTTGATACTCGAAGTAGGATGTGCTCTTTTTAGCTTTATATACAAATTCCTTTTATATAACAAATACCTACACATCCTCAATTTCTTTAGCTAGCTTTACGTTTTGGCGTAAGATTGATTGCCAGCGAAAGTCGACCAAAACTCTTTCCGTTATGCCAGCGTCAGTGGGGATATTGATATCGGTAGAGATGCCACTTGTTCCATTTGTATGAAGTTGTCTCAAATCATTTGATAACTATGCTGCAACGTTTCCTTTCCCCTTGGTTGCCTGCCTTTGTAAACAGGTTAAAAAATCGTTGATCGGTTGTGAAGCGGGTAAACAAATCAAGTGCATGCATTGAAGACTTCATTGCAGACTTTTAGCAACACCTCAAAATATTTTTTCGCTGTAAAAAGCTAGAAGTGTTCATCTTTTTGACAGTTTTCATAAGTTCGATAATGTGGAAACAGTACATGTGCCATCTTCTAGTTCCGCCAGAAGGCAGACAAACCCACGTCATTAAAACTAAGGTGCAGATTATGCTCAACTTTCTTATACACGGCGCAATGGTCTTTTCCTCCCCAATATATGCGAAAGTCTTCTAGTTGGAGCGAATGTAGACAGTTCTTAAACCGTAGAAACAAACCTTTGTATTTAAGCCAGAAGAGGCCCCCAAAGTAGGAATTAAACAACTCATCACGGTATAGCCGATGCAGGATGGTGATAAGTGAAATGCATAAAGGGCTGTTTTGAAGTTTTAAAGCAAACTCGGTCCAGCGGTTTCGCGGAGGATGCGGAAGTTGACCTTTTGACCGGAGACACACCCCCGGCGACAGAACCCTGGAAGCGCATCGTGCGATTCGCCAGGCCCGCTTTCGGTGCTGTGCAAAAACGCCTCCCTTTCAGTCGTTCTGAACATATGAGCGGCGGCCGCCGACGCGGTAGCCGCCGATTAGCTGATCTACAGCCGACCACTCCCGCAGCCTCCCACGCATGCGGCGCTGGGTCGTGTCGGGCTATGTTAGTCGTCTCGTGCTGGGCGAAAAGGAACGGCGCGTTCGCCAAGTTCGCACAGGCGAACGCCGCGTTTGCCGGTCCTCCTTCTGTGAGCGTTGCACGAGACCGAACGGCTTTCAGCCGAAGTCGGCAAGAAAGCTACATCAAAGGTTAACCAAGCGAAACCAGCACTCAACCATGCAACGCGAAGCTTTTGCAAATTGTCTTGCATATCCAAGGTTAGCTGAGCTAAGCCGAAGCCATTTTTTTATGCAAGGAAGACAAAAGATGTCAACAGTTTGCGGAGCCGTACAAATAGCAGGGCTATTCCAAACTTATTCACTCGCAAAATAACAGCAAATAGGGCACTTTTTCGATTTCTGGCGATATCCGGTAATGTACACTTAGAAATGCATTCCAAATATAACGCGGTCGTATCATTTCTATGCAGGAGCAGACAGTGGAAGCACACCTACGCGTACTTCGAGTGATTTCTTGAGTATTGCGTCAGTGCTGCAAGAAATAAACGCCGGCTAACAGCAAAATTTGTTCCAACCCCAGTACAACACCGTGAGTGCTTCTTGTTGAACCTAGTGGACGCTTTTGCAATAGCACTTACTCTATATTTCAGCAGTGCTGCAGTTGTGAAAAGAAGCTTTGTGAAAGAGACAGACATATTTCTAACAAAACATCACAAACACAATATCGCAGAGCTTTCTTAGTGTTTCTTTAAAAATTGTAATTTCTCAGAGCTATTAGAAATAAGGACAAAATGGCACACAAATGTCACTTCACTAGGCAAAGTTGTTAGACATTTGAATGCATAAAAAGGTCAAAACAGTGTGTACATTATAGCCAAGGAAATAAATAGGCAGTGCAGTGCAGCAGTTTCTCACCCTTTCCGAGATCAAGGTATGATGTTTCAATCTGCTTGAAGGCTTCCTTCACGTTGTCGTAAGACCAATTTTCAGCCCCATATTTTTCTTGCCAGCTGTTGTAGTCATACTGGTTCCCGCGAGAGTATACCATGTAGTTCATAGAACTGGTCCCGCCCAATGTTTTTCCCCTTGGCATACTGTTGACCTACACAAAGGCCCACAATGAAACGTTAGATATCCGGCTTTCACACAACAATTTAATGGCTCTAGTCATGCCTCCATGCTTTTCCGAACAGTACATGTAAAGATTGGAAAGCGACACTCCAACATGACGTCGCTACAAAAGAAAAATGCTCGTCTCAAAGCAAAATTAATTGAACATTGTTTCTTGCTCACTCAAAATAATACTTACAGCAACACAACGGAGGAAAAAGAGAAAACAGGCAAATTAATTTGCAAAACTCAGCAAACTATGAGCCTGAGAAAATGCCGCTTAAATATTTCAATTTTTTTCTTTCCGAGCTCTTAAAATTGGTTCACTGTAAACGTGATTGATCGATTTGATTGATTGTGGTGTTTAAATCGCAGAAACTACATCTGGGCTATGCGGCGCGCCGCAGTCGAGGGCTTAGGATTAGTTTTAGCCACCTTGGGTGTTTGCGTGCGCCGAAATATCCATGTACCGGAGCTTTTGCTTTCCGCCTTCGTCTGGAAAAATTCCACTTCCGCCGGGATCGAACCGTGTCCTGGAAATTACCATTATCCATGGAAAGTTAGGCAATGTTGCCCAACAACATGCGGAGCACGAAGCCACGGGAAGTCAAACACAATATGACTACTGGTAACGAGCCGCCATGGTAACGATAACGTTGGCATCTTTCACGTCTCAGTCAAATTCTACACAAATTTGCCGTATTATTGATTTATTTATCGGCCAAAGCTGCAACCAGCGGATGGTACGGAATCGAATAAACGCTAGAAAAAGAAAATAATGAAACAAACTAATAGAAGGAAGCCCAACCTGCAGTCAGTAAAATACAAAGCACAGGCGTTGAAAGCAACAAATTAATAATGTTAACAGGTGAGAGGGCAGATCACGCAGGCCCACTGAAAGAAAACCATTACGACGGTAAGTAGGTAATCCCCGGAATGACACAGGCAAACTATGTGAGAAGACGAATGATGATGATGGTTGGTGTTTAATGACGCAAGGCCAACGAGGGCAAAGAGCTACAGAGAAGATGTTATTTAATGAAGAGAAGTGATTACCACAAAAAGCCAGGTATAAAAACCTGTAAACCGAACATAGTAAAAATCAATTAAAGATAATGGTGATGGCTGGTGTATAGGGCCAGATTTGATTATGCGTGATAGGAAATCAGGTTTAAAAACTTAACGTCTGACAAATACTCAAACACACGTTTCACGGAAACAATGGCATCGTAACCTAGAAACAGCGATGGATGTAGTGGGATATGTTGTCTGTAGAGTTCTCTGAAGTGTTTGTGTCGTGTTGTATGAAGTGCCTTGCATGTGATTAGTATGTGCACTACGGATAGGGCCTCTCCGCACCTGCTGCACTGGGGTCTAGAAGATTCCATCAGCAGATACGAGTGCGTTGCATGGGCGTGCCCTATCCACAGCCTACCCGAGGCGACTTCCGTGTGTCTGTTGTGTGAGTCAGCTGTGTACCGTCCCAAGTGTGGCTTTATTACATGTAGTTTGTTGTCTGTCTGTTCATCCCAGTGTGTTTGCCATGTTCTGCGCAGGTGTTGTCTTATGTGTGGCTTGAGGTCTGTGTAGGGTATCCTTGTAATGTCTACAGTGTTCCTGAGTGCAACAGCAGCGGCCCTCTCGTCTGCCAACTCGTTCCCAGCGATCCCTGCGTGTCCTGGGACCCAGCACAGGACCAGCTCATGCTTTTGTGCATACACGGACATGATAGTGTTCAATACAAGATTAACTATGTGGTTTTTGGGGGGCTTGTGCGATGACAGTGCGCGAACAACACTCAAAGAATCTGTATAGAAGATGAAATTGCGAATTTCATTTTCAAGAATGTGTCGTACAATCAGTAAAAGTCCATACTCTTCTGCTGAACAAATTGTTGTGTGCACGCCAATGGTTCTGGCTGCATTGAAATTTGGACCATGAGCAGCGCACGACACCACAGTGGAGATTTTAGAAGCGTCACTATAAAATTCTGCAAATGTGTATTTAAACTGCAAAGACAGAAAGTGCTGCAGTATTGCATCTCGTGGTACCATATTTTTGTTAAGTCTCATAAAAGAAAGGACGCACGACACAGGGCGAACTTGCCAAGGCAGTAAACTGTTTGAAAAGGATGACCTGTACACATCTAAAAACGAAGCACTGAGATCCGAGGCTCGCTTTTTCACTCTAAGTGAAAAGGGCAGAGGAACGGATGGGCGATTTACAAAAAGCAGAGATGTTGATATATCGTTAAAGACAAAATAAAAATGATGATTGGTCAGCGATGAAATTTTAAAAGAATAAAGCAAGTCCATGTACGTGCGTTGGTTCACAAGGCTCCACTTATTACACTCGACATAAAGACTCTCGGCAGGGCTAGTGCGAGAAGCACCCGACGAAAGACGAAGGCCCAAGTGTAGCACTGGGTCAAGAATTCGCAAGGCTGTCTTAGTCGCCGACCCATACGCCACACTGCCATAGTCCAAACGACACCCAACCAAAGCAGTATAGAAGCAAAGCAGGAGTTCTTTGTCGGAACCATAGGATTGGTTGGAAAGAACCTTAAGTATATTCATTGTTTTGAGACATTTATTTTTAAGTTCCTTGATGTGGGGAATGAATGTGAGTTTGTGGTCAAACACAACACCTAAGAACTTGTGCTCCTTGTTCAGAGGAAGCGACACGACATTAAGATGAATGCCTGGGTCCGGATGGACCCCACGCTTCCTGGAGAACACAATGCAGGAACTTTTTGCAGGATTCAATTTAAAACCATTCTTGTCTGCCCAGCCGGCAAGTTTCTTGACACCAAGCTGGACTTGACGTTCGCAGATTGACATATTACATGATTTATAGGATATCTGGACGTCATCTACATACATAGAAAAGGAGATTGTAGGTGGCAATGCCTTCCCAAGAGAGTTCATCTCACCTATGGAAAGAGTGCAGCTTAACACACCACCTTGTGGCACGTCATTTTCTTGCACGTGAACCCTTGAGAGTGCACCACCGACTCTCACTCGAAACGTTCTTTCTGTCAAGTAACTGACAAGAGTGTTTAACATGTTACCCGAGACACCGAATGACTTGAGGTCACTGAGGATCCCGTACCGCCAAGCGGTGTCGTAGGCCTTCTCGAGGTCGAAAAACACAGTTACACAATACTGTTTATGAACGAAGGCATCTTTTATATATGATTCCAGAGCTACGAGTTGATTGTTCGTGGATCGCCCCGCCCTGAAGCCTGCCTGGCAGCTCTCGAGAAGACCGTTGTAATCAAGGAAGTGCACGAGCCTGCGATTTATCATCTTCTCGAGAAGCTTGCACAGGCAGCTCGTCAGGGCTATTGGACGGTAGCTTGAGGGGGGCAACGGGTCCTTACCCTCCTTCAAGAAAGCCACTACTATGGCCTCCCTCCAAGAGTGTGGAATGTGCCCCGAAAGCCATATTTTATGATATAGATATAGAAGTGTTACAAGTGTGTTTGCGTGTAGGTGTTGTATCATTGTATATGTGATGTTGTCTGGGCCTGGAGCTGAGGGTTTACACGTGCTCAGAGCAGCCCTCAGCTCATAGAGTGAAAACTCTGAGTTATAAGAAGATGTTGACCTATTGTTATCTAGTATAGGCTTCTTTTCGGTCGTTTGTTTGTGTTTCATGAAAATGTTTGTGCAGTGTGCTGTACTGGACACGTGTTGGAAGTGTTGTGCGAGTGTGTCAGCCTGGTCTTCGAGTGTGTCCCCTGTTGTTCTGACCAGAGGCAGGCTGTGTGTTTGTTGTCCTTTGAATTTGCGTATTCTCGTCCATACTTTCCGTGTGTCTGTGTAGGAGTTTATTGATGTTATGAAGGAACGCCAACTCTCTCGTCTTGCCTCACGGCGCACACGCTTTCCTAACGCCTTGGCTCATTTGAACAAAATGAGGTTACCCGACGTGGGGTACCGACGGACACCCCACGACTTGTTCTGGGCCTCTGCGCCCGCCTACAGTCCTCATTCCACCACGGCCACCGCTGGTTGCGCGGGGCACCAGAGACGTGGGAAATGGAATTTTCGGCGGCGTCGAGTATGTGCGCCGTGAGCAGCTGGGTAGCTTCCTCAACGTGTAGGTGTCCTATGGATGTATGGTGTAGTTTGGATGTCTCTGTAAATGTATTCCTGTTAGCTCTTGCTTCATTAAACATTTTATGGGAAGATGGACTGCTCGGGCCTGTACAAATATACGTTAATGAAGTGGGGAAATGGTCACTACCATATGGGCCGTGCCCATACCCCCCTGAAGACATGGAAAGAGAATTGCAGAACCAATAGCCAGGTCAAGATGTGAGTATGTGTTGTGACCTATGTTATAATATGTAGGCTGTTTATTGTTGAAAAGGCATGCTCCTAAAGATATAAGGAATTTCTCTAATAGGCGACCTCGGGCATCCGTTCTGGGGGAGCCCCAAAGAGAGTTGTGTGCATTAAGTTCGCCTGTTAGAATGTACGGTTCGGGCAGCTGGTCGACCAGCGCCTCGAAGTCAGAGCTCGAAAGTGCATATTCAGGATGAATGTAAATGGAGCATACCGTTATCAACCTATTAAAAATTATTGTGCGGATGGCTACAGCCTCAAGGACGGTGTTCAAGGTGACAGGGTAGCATGCTAAGGATTTTCGAGCGATTATGGCCACACCGCAAGAAGAGTGTGTGCAGCCATCCCTGTCCTTTCTGTATACCAGGTAACTATTCAAGAAATTTGTGCGTTTGGAATTCAGATGTGTTTCCTGGACACACATTAAACTTGGCTGATTGGCATGAATAATCTCATACACGTCGTCAATATTACTCAGAAGGCCTCTGCAGTTCCATTGAACTGTGTTTTCTCTTCCCATTATTTAGTGTGGGAGCTACGGGAGTGTGTATCTTTGTGTCCTCTTTCGGGGCTGTTACTCTTGGATTGGGCTTTTTGGGCCTTTCTGTAGGCTTGGAAGTCGATGGCCGCTACTTGCGCTGCGTTGCAGGAAGGAACGGCCCGACATCCATCTCGTCGTCGGATGTCCGAGGGGTGCCCGACGGACCGGGCCCCCCCGGACTTGGCCCCCCTTCGAGAGCCCTTCGTTTGAGCCGCCACCGCCGCGGGCGTTGGGGACGCCAAAAGTGGCCCGGGTGGTGCGTGGTGGTGGGAGCCGATGCGGGGCCCGTGGTGTCCATCAGCTCGGCCCCCTCCAACGCACTGGAGGACGGGGAGGCAGAGGCGGGAGCGGCACCGGTCCTAACAGAAGTGGTTTGCACCACAACCGCTGCTGCCTCAGCAAGTGGCGTGGTGCCAGGTTGGGCTGCGTGAGGCAAGCCAGCGGGGGGCGGGGGTGGGACCAGGTCAGACTCGCTGAACTGGGTCCCTGTGGACACCAGACGCCACTCCGCCCCCCGGCGAGCCGCGTCAGCGTACCTCCCCAGGGGGAAAGAGGCGAACCTCTTTCGCGCCTCCGGGAAGGTGATGTTCTCAGTTACCTTTATGTTGATTAACTTTTTTTCCAGTTGGAATTTTTCACAGTAGCGGGAGTACGCTGCATGCGGCCCGCCGCAGTTCACACAAGACAGGGTATCGGATGGACAATTGTCGCTCGGATGATCATGCGCCGCGCATTTCGCACACGTCGTTCGGCCACGGCAAGAGTTTGTACCATGCCCGAACCGCTGGCACTTAAAACAGCGCCGTGGGTTCGGGATGTACGGACGGATGGAGCAACGGATAAAACCTGCATGTATGTGTTGTGGAAGAACTGCGCGTTCAAAAGTCAAGATAATGTGCTTGGTGGGAATCTCCTCGTCTCTCCGGATGGTGATGCGTCTCACGGCAGTGACGCCCTGATCCTTCAAGCCGGCAAGGAGATCCGCATCCGTTTCGTTCAGGAGATCTGTTTCGGATATCACACCCTGCGAGCTGTTGATGCTCCGATGGGGTCTGACCCTGATGTCGAGATCAGCCAGTCTAGTATGAGCTAGAAGCTTTGCAGACTGCTGCTTGTCATATATTTGGATTAGGAGTTCACCAGACCTTTGCTTTTTGCACTTATACGATTTTCCTATTATGGCTTCAAGATACTTGGCGATCAAGAAGACTGACTGAAATGCAAGAGGGTGGGTTGGATTGAGGGACTCCATGACAAGAAATCGAGAGTAATGATCTGGTTCAGGAAATGCCAAAGATGGCAATGGGGGAAACGATACTTCGGTGCGGCCCCTTTTAGGGGGCCGATCACGGTTGGGGGGGGGAAGGGGTTTGAAAATACCATACGGCATAGTATAAAAGCAGGGAGACGGGGGTACTTTCTCCTTTGACCTTACCCTGATAGTCAAAGAGGTCAGAGCTCCTTGCCTGGTAGACAGGCAGGGAGCCCATCGGCCGGAGCTTGACCAAGGCTCCGACGGCCACCGTTTACGGCTTCTGCCACAATTGGACACGGCTTATGTATGGGAGATCGGTGTCCGCGGTGTCGCTGCTCACCGTCACCATGAATACTCAAGGTGCCCCGTGCGGGGGTGAGACGACGAAGCACGTTATTGCGGAACGCAGTAAAATGGAAGTGTTACAACACAAGAGAGAATCGAATTGGTGCATTTGCGAAGTCAAATACCGAAAATAAGGGTAGTATCTGTGGTAGCTACAACACTGCAAAGATGGAAGAAATATAACAAAGGGTGCAGCTTCAAATGGAAAAATCCCGCTTGGTCTACGCAGATAAAATGTATGCACGAACACACGAGCGAATTTATTAGGCATATATAGGAGTTAAAATTAACGGTACACTTTATCCGGAGTTCTATTCTGGTATTGTCATGCCCAGAGACACGGCTTTGTGGAATCGGTTAGTAGCGCCCATACAGTCACTATAGTCGATGTAGGAAAGGCGCTGAAAGGTTTGGAAAGAGCAACTTTGACAGCAGTGTGTACTTTGCTGTTGTATTGTGAATATAGTATGGCTGTAAACAATGCCTCTCAAACGTAAATTGAATTGAATTGCAAAAACGCTGGCAGTGGCAACAAAATAACTTTAAATCAACTAATAGATAAAGTACTTGCAAGAGAAAATCCGAAACACTACTCTCAGAATTGCCTAGAACATAACACCTACCACAAGTGTAAAAATATCAACATGATCGTGATATACAACATAAGAGATTAAAAAGCATTTTAATTGAGAAGTACTGGGCCGGGAACGTACACCTTGTTTCTTTAATTTTATTTAGCACGTAAATAATCAACCTCATAATCGACGCAGTAGGTTTTGCAGTGAATAAGGAAGAAAAAATGCCGAATTTAAGGCAGTCTAGCCAACATTTGATAGGATTCGTTTTGGCAGTCAGAAAAAACGAATTGGGAGGAGACTAGAATTCACCAATAGATAGCATTTATACATTACCAAAACGTTTTTGTTTCAGCAGACACCCCTTAAGTACTGGAAGCATTGAGGGATCAGGGAATAGACGAAATGCAATGAAGTCTCTTGGAGGACATATACAAGGAATGGCAAGGGATGATACTCAACCACAAGAAGAGGGACTAGTTTGCTATCAGAACTGGAGTGAGGCCTGGGAGTGAAGTGTTGACTGACTGATCCGAGGAGGTATTCTGGGGGCTTGAACGACAAAAGCCATGAAGAACGAATGAATGAATACGTCTTGGTCATTTCTTATTTGCAGAGAACATTTTACGGTTCAGTTAATCAAGGGGACTAAAAAAATGCTTAAAATATGCCTATTTTGGAACCATTTTCAGTACTGACTCCAACTACGGAAAAGAAATCTGGAGTAGAAGAATAGGGGCTGGTTGCATTCTGCAAATATGTCCAAATATACGCGAAACTGAAGGAGTAAAACCAATGCCTAACGTCAATGATGCCTTATGGGGCAATAACGTGGGGCAATAAAAAATATACGAGTTGAGGTAAAAAAGCAATCGGAAGTAGCATAGAATGAACAACACTTACACATGCAAACTGGCAACCCAGGTCATATATAAGAAACGCAGATGGAAGACGTGACAGCCTAATGTACGGGAAAGCATTGAACTGGCGGTGCGAATGCGATACTGAGAGCTGAAGAGTAGTGGACCTACGGTACCGTAGTGGTCAGCAAGCCCTGGGACCAGAATGAGAAACAGACTATCAACTCTATTAAAGTATGTAACCAGAAAATTTGGATATAACAAGTCGTCTAGGGTATCGCAACACAGGAACGGCTGCAGGAAATACGAAAGAAGACTTCGTCCTAATGTGGAAACTGAACAGGCGTAACGTGAGAATAATGATTGATGATAATGATGACGGTTTTGAAGGCGTTACTAACGGAACATAAGCCAGAATATCTTTACGCTAGTTTGCGTTGTTCGGTTCTTGGCGGAATAAAAGAATCTGGTTATTTATATTTTTCCACCGAAACGCTGCATGAGCAATCCTACCTTCTAATTGAAAGCATTCGTTGGCTTACGCGAAATAATGTGAGGAATGCTGCCGTTCGTGTGTGCGTGGGTGTGCTGGATTGCGTGTGGGTGTTGCTCTCTAACGCTAACAGCAGTTGTTATGAGCTATTCCAGTGCACTCGGCGTGAGTGACCAGAAAACCTGATCAGCAACCTTTCAACCCAGGAGCAGTAGCTAGATAATGAAATGCTTCGCATAAACATATTGCCCACTTTATAAGGCCGACAGATTCTGATAACAATGAAATGCGTTTACCAATGTTAGTGCCTCAGGGCAGTGTTAGACTGCGAAATGTATTTGGCCATGGCAATGCTCCGCAGCACTACATAGTGAGCACCATTTGCACTGCTCCCGCACGCGTAATACAACCTCCATCATTTTTTAGGCGGAGGATGGTCACATGTGCGAGTAGGAGCAATTTATTTTTTATAGCGAGACCCATCCTAATAGGACTAATGGCGTTCTGTCAAAAAACGAATGCTTTTACGCCGAGAGCAGTTGGTTGACCGAAAAGCTGTCATAAGATTGCTGGACACACAGCGCGTGCGTGACACCGGGCTTCAATTGTGCCGTAACGGTTACCTGAAAATCCTGAAAACAGAACGCTTCTAGGGACGACAATACGCTGATTGATTGTAGAGAAGGAGCACAATAGTAAGTCACTTTTATCTCACAAACCACGTCTCGACATTCATTTAAATCGTCCGTAGATATGTTTACTGAGTGCTTGAAAAATCGTTGCATGGGTTCATTCTTAGTTTGCGATTTGGGTCTTTGAAAGCTTGTCGGTCGATTAGGCGAACATTTAGCGAAGGATGTGAAACCCTTCTGACGCACTTTAATGTCAGATAGCTTTCTCACTTCTTTTAACTTTCCTTAGAGAGGAGTGTAAACTTTTTTTGTTGTGCAGTTTGTGCGCCCCTTCTCGACGTAATTCCTAAACATGAATATGACCTGTTTTATTTGTTTTGTATGTCCTTTCTGCGCCGACGCTGATAGCAGGCCATAATCGGACAGCCGGCATGTGAGAAAAACCGCGCCTATTATAGTTTCCTACGGAACGCCGCCATGCCGCTCAACTAGCGAGGTGTGGGAAATGTCTCTAGAACGGTATATTAAAAAAATTGGCCGCGTGTCTGCGGCAAATGTTCGCAAAATACAATAGTTTTGTGCCGTACCTGCAATCTGACACGCCTCCCTCTCTTTTCCTCACACACTTCTGGCTCATTTTTACTATTGCCGGTTTTATCATTTCAATTCAATTTTTGGCGCTCGGCGTGCGCACTCGCCAACTTGCAAGAAAACGCGCAACAACGATTTTTTTTGTATTTTCTGTCGCAAAATCCGATGTTACATGTACACCTAATTAAAATAACTTTACTGGTTGCAATTATGTACTGAACTTTTGCCTGAAACACGCCGGCGGTGTCTTTGGCACTGCATGAAGTGAGCGTAAACAGCCAATGCCAGTGGCTTAGGTAGATTGGAACTGGCTTGCTTATATGCACCGTTGGATGACGAATTATTTGAGCTTTTGGCCGGGTGGCGTAATAGGGGGACGGAGAGAGAGAGACCGAACTTTTTCGCATTGGCGTAGCCAAAAGGCTCCTGACTTTAAAATTATTTGTGCTGTTGTTGCGGGAAAATAGGCACACTTTCTTGCAGCGTTCTTCGTTTTGAGATGCGCTGCAGAATAACTTATCCATTTTCTCATGAAATCAGGCGATTATTGTGTTTTTTGCCATGTCTCACTTGTCGCACCAGCTTGGGCTCAACCACGATCTCCAAACCCATTAAAGAGTGTAAAGAGGCCATTAACGTAACGTTTTATATATACATATTTTGTTTGCACTCAGTACGGGTGCCGTAACAACAACACCTCTTGTTATCATTAATGATTTTATTCATTTATTTATTTCACTCCGTTAAAATGCTATATTGAGAGCAGTAGAACAAAACCTACTGCTGCCATTCCCCGTGCATATTGCTTGCCTATGCAAAGCATAAGGGCCACATCAATAATGCGTCAGAAATAATCCGGACGCAGCCGTGCGTACAATGAGCAGATGTGTCTGCCGAAGCCTACCTGGCGTGCGTCCCCTGCATAACGCGGCAATCCACGCCACAAATGCAGAACTATTTGAACTGCAGGTTACTTTCACCTCAACCTCATTTCAATGTAATACCTTGTATCGTATGCGTTGTCAAAACTATAAGCTGGCTATGCTCAGAATATGTTCCGCGCGACAAGAGAAGGCTCTCAGTCTTGCCCCTTGTGGCTACATGACGAGCGTGAAATAAAACTACCGTATTTACCCGATTCTACCTCGCCCCCGATTCTAACACACACCCGATTTTCCTGGCAAAAAAACCGAAAAAACTTGCCCCTCCGATTGTAACGCGCACGGGACTTTGTGACCCAGACAAACGAATGCGAGAGAAACGGGCGATTTTTTATTTCCCGAAGTAATCTCACTCATCTCACTCCTCGTCGCTCTCCGCTGACCACAATATCTCGGCCTCGGTACCTTCAAGCGCGTTCGCGATGCCACACTTCTGAACGAACGTTCAACCATGGTCGGTGGGATCGTGGCCCACGCCTCGCACGCCCATCCCAGAGGTGCACGCTTCAGCCAACCGCTCGTTTTGAACGTGTGGGAGCCGCTGCTGCCATTGCTGTTATCAAGCGCGCAAGTGAAACGATTTGACAATTTGTGTGAACGCCGATAGAAAAGCCTAGGTGCCTATGCTTGCTGCGTCCCAAAAATTGTTGCTAAAAGCTTTGGCGCCATCTTAAGATGGCGATGGCGATGGGTGGGACGAAATTTCCGCTGTTTCGGCAGTTTCGGTTTTGTATCCGATTCTAACGCGCATGCGATTTTTCGGCCTATTTTTTCGGAAAAAAAGTGCGCGTTAGAATCGGGTAAATACGGTATGTGCTTTCGCCCCGACGCAACCCGAGACAGGTGCCCTGCTTCATCGCCGTAACGGCTACACACACGAGTTGTGACATTACACGAGCTAAACAGAACTCTTACGGTGTTTTTTCTAATCATTGTATCTTTTAATTAAGAGTGTTGAGTTAAAAATGAGTGTTTTCTTCTGGCCAATCTTTCGCTTCTTGCGTACCCTTGTCTAATGATGCAAACAATTTATAAAGAAGTGGTGGACAAGCAATGCTACGGCTCACAGCGATTTCCAGCGGGTTTCCGCATCGTGGCTGGGCCCATGAACAAGTGGCATAAGGAGCATGACATGCAGTACGACGGCCGCGTGGTTGCGAAAAAAAGGGCTGAATTAACTTCAGAAGGTTGACCTCGAATGATTTTGGCGTCGACCCGAATGATGCAACACTCGAAGTGAAGCAGGGCAAGTCAGCGATTGAGCGTAATAAAAGGAAGATTTGGAATAAACAGAACAAGATGTGTTAAGGTGTATAGACAGAGTGGAATTATGCCAAATAAAATGAATTAGTGAGGCATAATGATTTATTAGGCATTGGTAATTCTGATTAGTAAGACGGCAGGCAAGGAGAAACGATATGGCGCATTGGCGATTAATATTAGGCAAATCCTCGTGAAATTAAATGCATATGTGGGTCAAAGTAAAGGTTATGGCAGATTAGGATGTGTCACAGAAGGTTAATTGAAATAGATAATGAAGAAATAGAATGCCGTAAGATGTAAAAGATAAGCTCAGGGTGTGTTAGGGTGGATTAAGGTGGAATAAATGGGCCGGCGTGAGCAAATATGGATCAGTTTGGATAATGATGAAGGCGGATTGAAATAGATTAAAAAATTGAAATAGCCCTGCTGCTGTGTCGACGTGTACAGGTGCACATTAAAGCTACTCGTTAAAATATCATGCCACGCCCTTGGCCTAAACGTACGTCGGAACAATTCAGTGCCTCGATAAAAAAGTAAAGTGAGGCTGCGGTATAGAAACAACTGTTCCAGTAGAACTTTTTGTATCTTGACAAGAATTTCCTGTTCGTACTAGAAGGTGGCTTCGTTTCAGTAACGGCGTTCTATCAGAAGTTACATAACAGCTTCAAGAACAAATGATTGCAACAGGGTAGCCGACCATTCTAACCGCTAAAAAGGACAAATGGCATGCATACCCTCAGTGCACAGGGTCACGTATAGTTGCATGGCGCGACATTCGGGCTATTTGGATAGCCATCGCAGTGAAGGGTTTTCTTCTGTTCCTTGTACAGCTGTTCTGCGGAGACAGTTTCGCTGCTTATGCGTGCTCAAATTACTGTTCATGCAGCAGCCAATTGTGTGCTTGTGGCAGCAGTGATGCACCCTACTTACAGAGCACTTCGAAAATTTTACAATAAATACCAAACCCAAAATGATCTAATAAAAAATTACACTTCCGTCTGCTTTCCAACGCTCCATACCAATACAAGAAAGTTAGGTGAAGGTCTTCACGAGTAACTGGATTGCGTTCGTTCCACGAAGGTTCCATATTAAACAGAGCAGCACGTAGAGTTCCTGTTTCAAACGTGGTAAGGAGTTCGCACAATATTAGACTCACGCGGTCTGGCAATCCGTAGCTTGCGTTCTTCTGTGGCGGGGTGTGGTAGTTCCAGTCCATTCTAGTGAACTGCAACAGAGGCGTGAAGTAGGGGACTTGAGCAGCTGCTGGCTCTGGACCACCCGCTTCGAGGAGAAGGACGCGTGTGTTGTTGTCTGCCGACAGCCGGTTGGCGAGTACGCATCCTGCCGAACCTGCACCCACTGTACCCGTTGTCGCATGTTATAGGGGTGAACGACACAGCACCACAAGGCGAATATTACACAGAACAAGAACAATTCGTCAATATGTACATTGCATACATTTGACTCAGCTTGGTCACCTAGGCGCAAAAAAACCTTCGTTTAGAGGGCAGTGCAGCAGGTACAAGCTTGAGGGGCCAAGTGTTGACACGGACTAAAGGCCTTCTGGTGTCCGATCAGAAAGAGCTAAATGTCATTTTCTTATACCCACATTCACTTTGATGGATTTAAAAAGGGACATAATTAATTTGCCTGGCATTTACCACAAAAGTAAAAGTGCGAAGTGCTCTGTATTTGAAATAATTTTGCAGCTTGCTTCTATACATTGCGCCACATCTGAAGTGTTACTGCGCTTTCCACATAGTAAGAAAAAGCTCGTACCAGGTGCGGTGTATAAGACCGGGCTATAATGTGACAGTAGGGCACTTCACTGCTGGTTGTCTGCGAAATCATCAGTAAATTCTTCATCGTAAGTGCCCTTTTAGACATCTTTCCACATAGTAAGAAAAAGCTCGTACCAGGTGCGGTGTATAAGACCGGGCTATAATGTGACAGTAGGGCACTTCACTGCTGGTTGTCTGCGAAATCATCAGTAAATTCTTCATCGTAAGTGCCCTTTTAGACATCAGTTAAAGGCAGTCTACAGCTAAATTTCGCCTCAGTCATTTTTTCACGAGCAGTAGGTACTTCTAAAGCGACTGGAGCTAAACATGTATTTCTGTGAAATTCTTAGTGTTAATAATGTGCGTTTATAATTTTATAACAGATGTCGCAACACCTTTCAGCGTTTCACGCAACCGGCCATCCAGCGGAATTTGCATCAAAAATGACCAGGTACGATGCTCATCTGGTGGCAGGAGAACGGCCCGGAATACATTCCGCTAGCTTCTCAACTACTATACATCCCTGCCCATATAGCCAGCACGTCAAAAAAATTCCTCGGGGCACTTGAGTTTGCTTACGTTCTTTGAAGACGAAATCTTGGGACACTTCTAACTTGTTTACTGTGATACATCACATTTGCGTCTTTTTATTCTATATCGTGTTTTTGTTTTTCGGTCTTACACTTGCACACTGCCATTTTCCTAGAATGCTAGTTCTGCACGCCATGTGGCGGGCTCCGCAGGAGGGAACGGATACAGTCTACCCGTCGCAAAACTCAGACGCCTATGGCTGGAGCGTAAATGGGTGGCCCGGCTATATGGTTCGCGTCCGCATGCGCCGGAAAGAGCTGCCGGCATACCGGCGCTGCTAGCGCGGACGCCTTCAAAGGGTGAAGTTCGCTTTTCCATTAAGTGCACCCCGAGCTCAAGCCGGTCTATATTCTTGTAAGCATTGTAGCTGCTGTTCTTGTTGTTGCTGTTCGATCACGTATGTTGCATATCCAATCAGGGAATACAGAAGAAAAAGTTTCTTCCCTGATTACGGGGTGCTCTATAAAGATAAATTTAAAAGGTGGGAAAACAGTTTATATTTATCCGTGCGGAAAAAATTAACTGAAAAAACTCAATTTGTGAGGAAATATAGCAAATTACAAAAAGAATTGCTCACAATTTTCAGTAATATTCCGGAGGTCAGAACAAGTACCTCACCTGCTTGACCTTGTCTCAGAAACCCCGAATAACAGTAATGCCGTCACTGACATGGCAAATCCAATGCTACGCATTGGCACCTGAAGGAGCTGGTACTTGAGTCGGAAAAACCTCGACAGGGTAGTCAATAATGGTCGACAGACTCCCCTTCATTGCAACAACTACACTGAAATGTTAGAGCCAGACGAGACAAATGAAGGTACACCCTTTGTGACAATTTTGTAGGGCAAGCTTAAGTATAGTGGACCAAAAAGAATTCCGAGAATACGCGTCAACTTCAATTGTGACAAAAGTATTTTAGGACAGTAAGAAATAAAAGTTTCTTCCCTAGATTTCCGCATAAAATGTTTAAGCCTCACTAGGGACATAGGATTGTACATTGAATTTTTTGCGGCCTGCGCACTTTCGGCTTAGCCTAGAAAATTTTGACGAAGACTGTACCTGTTTAGCTGTTCAACTCGATAGGGAAAACAGTTAGTGTGTCCTCTATGTAGCGTGAAAGACACCATTCGGATGTCTAGGAGAGCGTTCGGTGGCAGAAATCTATCAGGGGAAATAAAACTGATTCCTATGTACTTTTAGCTTGAGTATCGTGCGATATGTAGCAGCGTGAAAAGAGATGTTGGCGGAGAAACATATGCGACTGACTCAGAGAGTGCTGTTCTTACTAGAGAGTAAGCGGCTTCGTTTGAATAGATCCCAGAATGCCCAGGTGCCCAGAGAATGTGTATTTAAGTCAGATGAGATGGCAGGGGTGACTTAAACTTTGTGTTTGAGAGGGACATCTTTATAGGCGTAAGAGCTAAGCAGACTGAAAGCAAATCGAAAATATTACTGGGGACGCAATTTCTGCCTCCATTGTCCGTTTAGCCAAGACAGTTGCCAAGCATTCAGCGCGGAATAAAGAGATACCGTATATGCACCCAAAGGGACCAATTAAGGCAGGAAAAAACACACCTATTCCGGCCTTTTCGTGACTCCAGGAGGCATTTGTATAAATTATAGTTTCTGGCTGCATGGAGGACGCATTATCTTGGAGGAGGAAATTCAGTAGTCGCGGATGTAAGTGTTTGGCATTTTTCGGGATTATGTTGAAGATTTTTACATAGAGGGATATACTCATATCAAGGGAAAAGTAACTGTATTGATTTCTACACCTAACGGGGAAATGAGACTTTGCACTAACGTACTTTGCGGGTAGTATGATCTGGGCCACTCAAGCGTAAAAAAATAAAATTAGCAGTGGCTTAGCTCGGCTATGCCAGGATATACGTAGCATCAGCTAAGGTTCAGCTAGTTATTCTTAGGTTTTCTGGTTGCCTAGGATTAGCTGATTATCATGCTTACTGATGCTGAAACAATTTACAATCCAATTCAATCCAATCCAGTCGCGGCGGCGGCTCCGGCGCGCCAGCTGTGCGCTGTGAGACAGCACTGCTCCTCACGCATGCGCAGCACGGCTCTCCAGGAACCACGCGAAACTGCTAAGCCTCGGCCAGTGCATCTCACGCTACAAAAAGGCACTTCGCTTGACAATCGAGACCGGCTGCAACATCCTAACCCCAGAATCATAGGCCCAAAGATTTCGACGATAAGTAAAGGAAACCTATCTATATTGGAGGAACGCGAGCTTCAAGACACAATATAGCACTAGCTGCATACTTACGTAGCCCTCAGCAGCAGCGAAAATCGTGGCACTCCAGAAGACCCGAACGACGAAATAACACGCAGCTAAACCCTAAAATAGGGCGAACGTTCTTTTTGTATACCCTGAGAAGGAATTGTCAGCGAATTCGCCCCTTTTTATGGCTGAGACGCCTTAAAATGCCAACAGCGTATGTGTTTTTACGGACGCCTAAAGGAGCGAAGGTACGAACTGGTCAACAGAAACGGTGACTATCACACAAGCGCTACTGACTTATCATCATCTTCTACACTCTGCGCGCCTTCAGCAAGACACACCAACTCACCAGCTCGCCAGCTTGGAGATGAAGATCTTCGCGCTCTTATAGTGACCATAATCAAGGAAGCTATCAACCCCCTCGTCTCCTCGTGTGCACCACACTTTTCCTATTTCGCTGTGACTCCAGGTCTACGAGCTATAAGAAAATAAGAGCTGTCGTCTAACGTGTTGCTCGTTTAACCACGCCGTCCTATACCTAAGTTGCTGCACAGCCACCCCTCCCGCTGGCGCTGGTCAGTTCTCAGCATCACGCAAGGTATGTTTCTGAGTTTCATTTCCCTCCTGGGCCACGGCCGTACTGCCACACGTAGCTACAGTGCCGTCCAGAGCCGCAGCAAATAGACCCGTGTGCTTTTACTGCAGAATCCGCGGCCACATTACCCGATTTGGCCGCAGGCGCCAGCAGGATGAACAACGTGGGTAGGACATCCACAAGCGTGACGAAATGAGCTGCCGCACCAGTTACTGACAACAAGCCTATCATTCCCCGATGCGTTGTTCGCCACCTCCGAATGATCCCGCTATCGTTCTCTGCAATACTCGCGAATCGCGATGCTGATCTTTGTCCCCGCTCCACCGATCTGTTTCACCAGGGCACTTCGCTGTGCACGATGCTAACACCTCTTGGAAAACTAGGCTATGCACCTTTTAAAAGGAAAACTGCATCGATTGGCACGATAAAAGTTTTTCTAGTTCATCCTTCAAAGATATCAGTGTCAGTTGAAGCCCGGAAAAAATGAGATCGCGCCGTGCCATGCCCGAGTAAACATGTGATGCGCGGTGGGGTGCGAGAGCACGTCGGATGTACCTATATAAATGATCTAGAATAAACCACTACTCAGTTGCCGTTCTCGACGCCAGCATGTCAGACTGACGTTATCAGCCGAGTTGCGGCTAATACATGGTGCCAGAAACAGGTGCGCAGCCATGACGTAGTCATGGAACAGCTGAAGCCGCCAGATCAACTACGACTAACCGGTAATGTTCAAAAGAACTGGGCGCTATTCAAGCAAAAACTTGAGCTGTACTTGCAAGCCACTGCGCCAGCAAAGCCGCTCACTGAAGCTACGAAAACTGCCACGCTCCTGACCGTCGCCGTAGACGACACTTTAGACGTTTTCAACAACTTCAGGTTTGCTGAGGGTGAAAATAAGGAGGACTACCAGACTGTGATAGTGAAGTTCGAGGACTACTGTGCAGGCCAGCAAACGAAGTGTACGAGAGATAAGTTTTCAGGACAAGGACGCCGGAAGAGGGTGAACCGGCAGAACAATTCCTCAGGGACCTACGGAAGCAAGCAAGGTTTTGCAACTTTGGCCAACTCTTCGATTCGATGATTCGCGACCAGATAGTCTTCGGTACGAACAACAGGAAGTTGCGTTAGAAGATGTTGAGGGAGAAAGACCTGACCCTGGAATAGGCAGAGCATTTGTGCAAGGCCGCCGAGGCAGCAAGCAAACAGAACGAAGCGTGGAAAGAGCGAGATAAAAGGAAAAAGTTGACGCATATAAAGCGAGGCAGCAACGCCGGAGCCAAAGTTTGAAGACCACTTTCCAGTGCTTCAAGTGCAACAGGAGGCACGAGCTAACGAAGTGCCCCGACTTCAGAAAAATTTGCCGCTCTTGTCCAGGGGGAAACCACTTTGCAATTTGTTGCAAACAAGTCGGTGAAGTTCAACGTGATGACAAAGGCTTCAACATCTTGGATGTGAGCGTTTGCGGCATTCAGAAAGCGAAAGACTGGGTCGTAAACGCCTAAGTTGTGGAGCAAGAAGTGGCTGTGAAGGTGGACACAGGATCCCAAGCCAATCTATTGCCGTTATCGGTGTATAAAAGGCTCCGCACCAAGCCACCCCTTAAGCCAAGCTGTTCAGTCCTGCGGTCGTACAGCGGGAACCTGATTAAGCAGGGCGGCGTCACAACACAAGTGGTCAAGCTCGGGAGCTGTCGGTGCGTCGCACACGTCTTCGTAGGGAAGCGAAGCCAGGCTATACTCGGACTGCAGACAGCTGAGTTGCTAGGAGTTGTGTCGCGAACTGTTGACTCCATGGCGGCAAACGACGCCGTTTATGGCAATGCCGATACCGTGGTGCAAGAGTTCGCCCATCTTTTTGAGTGCACAGGCTTCGTGCAGCGAGAGTACCGGATGGTTCTTCGCGACGATTCCGTTCCAGTGGTGCAGCTGCTCGGCGTGTGCCTTTGGCACTACAGGAACCACTGCGGAAAGAACTCCAGGGAATGGAAAAGGCAAGCATCATCTGCAAGGTGAATGAGCCCACTGACTGGGTAAGCCCTCTCGTTATCGTCAGCAAAAAAGGTGGCAGCCTCTGGGTATGCATGCAGCCACAAAATGTAAACGCTTGCTTAAAGCGTGAACATTATGAGATACCGCAACGCGAAGATATCGAGGCAGAGCTTTCCGGTGCGAAGTTTTTTAGCCATCGGGGCGCGAACGCGGGGTTTCACCAGATACCACTGGACGAGGCAACATTAAAATATGCCCCTTCGCCACCTCATTCGGTCGCTACCGCTTCCTCCGACTTCCGTTTGGAATTTCGTCCGCACCAGAAGTATTCAAAAGATAACAAGAGCTAGAAAGGCGGCGCCGAAGAACCTAAACATGCACCACAATAAGGCGGAGGAGGACGAGAATATTTTTATTACAAGGAAAAGCTCCAGAATAAAAAATCGTCCATCACCAGCCATCTCCCACACACCAAGCCAGCTGCTTGGTATTAGCAGTAGGAGCTTTTGGAAGGACTAGCGAAATGAGCTTGGTCCTTTCCTAACATGGCCAGCTCCTATATCAAAACTATAGCAAGTATTACCTAAATGCGACCTGCATTGCAGCTAAGGGAAGAAAGGCCGTTAGTGTTCCAGTGCAGATGTTTTCTGACACATCGAGAAAAGAAGTAGCAAGCTATTGTCGCGATGGTTATTACCTCTGGTGATACGGTTTGAATATGTGGTGAGCAGTACTGAGCAAACTATACTCGTGTCACCGCACTTTGTGCACACGGTGGTGCTGCGTAGTTCGTACCGTCTTAAATGAACTCATCCATTTGGTTGCATCCTTAAAAAACGGGGTTCGGTCGGCACCAGAATCCCGGGACGCTAGCCGCCGAGTCTGTACACAAAGCAGCCGCGTCGGCGGATTGCCTCGAAAGCGCGTCATCCCTATTTCATATTTGCCGCGCTTTCGAGGCGCTTTTTCAAAGAAAGTGCTACGAGTTGTGACGCCCCTCCGCCAGATGGCGCCACGGGTCCCGCGACCGAGAGAAGACGCAGTGAAACATCCCCCTCGCGAGGGGCACGATCAAATGCAGAGCATTTCCTGGGGCGCACGACGTTAAGTAGTTTGCGTTACGTTAATGTTGTTGCACTTGTGGCAACTGCTGACGAGAGAGCGCTCGTCAGCAGTAATTTGAATGAGTCAACGATATAAGGCGCGTTCGTGGCGTCCCATCCTGTGTCGGCTTTGTGGCGCAGTGGGTAGAGCACCATGTACATTGAGTTCCGCCCGCAGGGTCGAGGGATCGAAACCGGGCGCCGGATAGTTTTTTTTTATATATATATAGTAGGGAGGGGTGCGGTGCGGAGATGCTTGGCATTTTACTGAGTTACTGCAGTTACTCTGCAGTTACTGAGATGCTCTGCATTTAAAACACTGAGCGAGGTTTTCGACCCCTTGCCAGGAGTGCGGGTCTACATAGACGACATTTTGGTGTGGGGCTCATCTAAGAAGGAGCATGACGAGCGCTTGAAGGCCGCTGTTTACGCAGCAGAACGAGCGGGCTTAACTTTCAACTCGGTAAAATGCACGTGCGGCGTACAGGAAATTGCTTTCCTGGAAGACTTCATCAGCGAAACTGGAATTCGCCCCAGTCCACAATTGGTCGGGTGCTTCCACAAAATTTCGGTCCCTAAGGATAAACTGGCAGTCCAGCGCATGCTTGGTGTTAGCTATTTTGGCAAATACCTGCCAAAACTGGCTGATCGAACAAAGCTCCTTCGCAGACTGATACGGAAGGACGCAGTGTTCGAATGGACAGAAAACCACACTCAAGAGTGGGCTACGATGTGTGAAGCACTGCGCACGGCCCCGCTGTTAGCGTTTTTGACCCTACGAAAGAAACAAAAATAACTTCAGATGCTTCGAAATACGGCCTGGGAGCTGCCCTACTTCAGCGTCATGATATCGGCTGGCGTCCAATCACGTACGCATCCCGAGCAATGTCCGAGACCCAAAGGCGTTACTCTAAAATCGAAAAAGGAGCCATGGGGATTGCATATGGCTGTGAAAAGTTTCATCATTTTGTGTATGGGCGAAAGATTTCTATTGACACAGATCATAAACCATTGATAGCAAACTCGTCCAAAGATATTGGTGACATGCCAGCAAGAAAAACAGCGCATAGAAATGGAGACAAAAACAAATGCACGCCGACTAACATCTGTAGCCCTGCATTGTTGAGTTCGTGGTGCAGTAGCTCCGGAATTGAAGAATGAGCAGGAACCCGCCTTTGTTCGACGGATTCATGGCTGATTCACGTGGCGGATTCGGCGCTTTTAGAAAATGATAGATATACCAGAATTCGCCTCCGTTCATATACTTTAACTGCAAGCATTGTGTGCGTTGGGAAAATTACTTGCAGAATTCTAATATTCACACACAAAAAAAGATATACAGGTCCAACCACGCTATTGGCCAGTTACCCTTGCACAACAATTTTGGCAGCCCGATTTTTTTCGTTTTTTTTTTTGGCAAGCACCTCAATGCTTGTAGAAAATGCGGCGCAGGCATTACTGAGCAAGGTTTGGGTGTGACCCAGGTGTCCATCGTTATTTGCTCAAGTTACTGCATTCCACATGCAAAGCTATGTCGGCAATGTGGCGCCGGCACACTTGGGGAGCAGGTGCTCGCGTGAGCCGCGCAAATAGTTCCCGCAGATATTTGAGAGTTTTAGCTAAACGTTTTCGACGGTCCGCTCCCGTATCGGCGGCACGCTCAGCGCGCAACGGAGCCAATGCCCATTCGCGGCGCGCATGCGCAATGGCGCTGGCGCTGCTGCTATCGGAGCGGAGCGGACCGTGAAAAACGGTCTGCTAAAACTCTCCATTATTCGCGCGTCACATCGCTAAAGATTGTTTTCAGCGCTCTTCGGCATGGCGGCAAGGCAAGCATGCGAGCGAACGGAGGGCAACATACCGCAGTAGGACACGCAGTTCTCTCCCTTTATCTCAACTGCGCATTCCGTGCGTTTTCCACGGCCGCTGCCATGTTTACGGCCCGGTACCTCGACTGTGCGTTCCTCGGTTCGTAATTGGAATTGTCCATGACGGTACCTTGCAGTATTTGACACATACTCCCATTTTCAAGAGGTAAAAAACTTGAAGATTCATCGGCTGCCATGATCACCGAAAGCTGGGAGCCATTTTCGCGAAGATAAACGGAATCCCTGTCGAAGTGGCACAGATAACGGCCCCCAGTGTTCAAGCCGCCACTGCGCCACCTTCGCCAAACGGTACGTTTTTAAACTTATAACTTCGAGCCGAGCTTCCACGGTCCCGATGGGCTGGCGGAAAAGTGTGCAAATGAACCAAGACTCCTAAAAAAGACAAGAAACGCACCGTAAGATTTCTGGCTAGTTTTGTACTCGCGTATCGCTCTTCCCCCTTAACAGACGGACGTTCGCCAGGGCAACTGCTGCAGGGCCGGTGCCTGCGGGCACGGCTTCCCGACTTCAATCCCTCGCCACGTTCACCGGTCAAGAAGCACCGCCAGCGGATGACTGGACGTATACTGCACCCGCTTCGACCAGGACACTTGGTTTTGCATCCGTGGCCAGGTCTGGTCCTCAAATGGGCAAGGTATTGGGTGAATTTGCACCTAGGTCGCCGTACGCAAGTTGCAACAAGAAATGGTACAAAAACACTGAGGCGACAACCGCCTACCCCTGCGACCGACACCTGCGTCCTCCGCGCACGAGCTACAGCGATGCAGCGATGGCCGCATCCCTCCTAACACCAACCTGTTCGCGAAACTTCGCACAGAGCATCGCCAGGCCCAAGAAGTTCAGCGCGTGCCACAACTCAACCAAGACGTTTAGCATACGGTGGGAACTTCGAACAAATATCTTAGCAGTAGAAGTGCTCCGGTAGCACTAATTCTTGTCAAGTAATTCTGTAAAAAAAAGATGGGAAGATTATCGTGCGTGTCAGCCCGAGTAACCTGTGATGCGCGGTGGGGTGCGCAGAGCACGTCGGATGTACAGTGGGGTCCACTGTTAAAGGGAACGGCGAGCGCGTGGCCACACCGCTCCAGCGAAGCGCCGACTCCCGCAAGTGGCGAGAATCGAGACGCCGGCGCAATGCGCCCTGACCGCACGATGCGGGTTCAGAAGCTACCATTGCTCCCTTCTCGAGCAGCTCCTGCAATAGTGTACACTTTACGTCTGGTCGAATAGGTTCCAACGTTACTTTTGAAGCCCATAAATCCGCCATCACGTCTGTACCAGTGCCTAGTCATTTCGACGACGCAAAATGCATCATACATCACACAGATGCAACTGGGCATCAAATAGGCGCTGTCCTCCACCAGAGAAGTCGCTGCTTAAAGAGAGGGATGCTGCTTTCGCAAGCCGCTCACTAACACCGGTTGGGAGAAATTGTACAATGAGCAGGGGTGTCTTTCCGTAGTCTCGGCTATAGAAACGTTTCAGGCATACCTAAATGGTCACCACTTTACAGTGGTGACTGACAATCATGCGGTAGGCTAGCTGATTTCTCAAAGAACTTGAGTGAACTGGGCCGCTGGATTCTACGCCTCCGGGAGTATAACTTCACGGTCACCTATAAGTCAGGCACGAAGCACCTGCACGTGGACGCCCTGCCGCAGCGCTCATTGTCCACCCTCCCTTCGCTTCCTGTTGTTCCAAGGCTCCCAAATACCGCGTTTTTCTTGCACCCAATACCCCTCAGGGAGTCGTAAGATATACCGATTTGCCGTCCTTACAACAGGGGACACATATTGCGGCCCCATCATTGATTGTCTGACCGGCCGTGTCTCACCTCCAAACAGCTGTCTTCAACGTCAACTGCAAAATTTCCAGCTTCATCAAGGCGCACTTTTTCGGCGCAATTGTAATCTTACTGGACGTAGGATGGTCGCTTTCGTTCCTCGTTCTTTCCACCAATAAATTTAGGGAGCGTGTCGTGACTAAGTGACTGTTGGGCGTCTAGTGTTCGAAAAGGCTGGCAACCGCGTTCGAGTTCGCTACTTCAACCTGGCCTCTCGACGAGTGTTTATAAATACGCCATCTCGTGCTGTTCTCGTCAGCACCGTAAGCGCCCGAAACCTCCGCGTGCCGGCGTGCTGCAGCCCCTTCTGTGTCTGTCTGTGCCCTTAGAGACTACTGGGATCGAGTTGTAGTGAAATCGAGTTCTACGGGCCTTTGCTTTCGACACAGTAGGAATACCGCTGGATTGGCATGGCTGTAATGCAGCGTTGCCAAATAGTGACGTTCCGCACCACACGGCGAATGCCAGGTGAAATATGGTGCCTACTGGTGCTAAAATATCGGTACGGCTACCCGAGACAATATCTGGATAAAAGTAAAAAGTGTGTTGGTGCTTTGAACCACCGATTTACGGATTTTGTTCCCTGAACAGCAGCTTTTCCAGCTCCTAAACCTCGAGCATTATGGCATTACTAAACTGCATGTACGTTTTACTGTGCTGGATAACTATTTTTGCTTTTAAACATCCTTACAAGTTAGGAAAATAAAATTGGACAGCTTGTACTTAAAGCAAACCACACGAAACTAAATCCTCCAAAGTTATATTACAGGATGACCCGCAGGTGTTTCCTTAAACATTCACTGCTAGCTTTTTTAATGGCATTTTGATTGTACCAGAACCAGTAAAATGCCAAATGCTCGCATACTACCTAAGAAAAGTGTGCGTTGCACCAGGTCTTAACTTTAACTATCAATATAGGCAAAAAGTACACCGAGCTTTGTATTGGTTACACAGTAGCTGTTTGTGTCACCACACTCTCAGAAAATTATTAGTGCTTTTTATTTGGCACTGCGACCGATGTAATCAAAAAATCTGATTTCACTTTAGTCAAAATTGTTTTGTAACCTAATTATAGAGGTAACCAAGTCGCGATGCCAGCATTGGGATGGACAAAAGAGACAAAACAGCTTCTTAAACACTCCTTTTCGGAAAATTGCATGCACAAAACATGTGCAGGAGCCATAATTACGTTGTAATGACCCTGTTTTAGTGCTGGGGAAATCTGGTACAATTTTGACCGGGGGCTGGTTTCAAGGCCCTTTAAAATCTGTGAAATTTAAAATATGGACCACTTGATGCGATCCGCAGTAACAGCAGTGCCAGCACGTGTCGGTACAGCTATACTGGTGGCTGACTTTGCCCTGTGTCCCATAATCATCCGGCATGGAGCTCTATGCCTCCTCCTCAGCGACCACGGGAGTACTTTCCTACCCAGCGTATTCCAACAGCTTCTGCGTGATTCCTACACCGCTCCCAAAACCAGCTCTGGCGGTCACCCAAGGCGAACAGTTTAACCGGAATGTTTTATCGTACCCCTTCGGACATGATTTCTATGTGCGTCATCCTTAACTATCGAAATTGGCACCTCATTCTCCCGTTTGTCACTTCGCCTACAAAACTGAAGTACAGCAAGCAAGTAGACTTTCTCCGTGTTTTCGTATATTTGACCGCTCACCCGACTCTACCTTTGCCTCAACTTTCTTTACTGCACCTGTTTCGTCTGATACACCACTCTCAAGCAGGATGTTTGAAAGCTCACACATTGGCGACAGTTTCAATATTTAAAAAGAGCGCAATAGACCAGGACTGAGAAACACAGCAGACTGGATGAGCGCTCACTACCAACTAGTTTATTTGTTTCCCTCGGTGTATGCATCGCTCTTTTTTATACATGATTCGCCTCCGAAAGTTCGCGTTCCCCCCAGCACCTTCAACTGAGAAAATTAAGGCAATCATTTACCCACTGCGCCATGCACACGAAGATGCGCCTGCCGGCCAGCGCTTGACTGGTCATCCCGCATATTGAAACCAATAAATGATCGATTGTGGAGTTTAAAGCGCCGACGCTGCTCAGGCGATGATGCGCATCGTAGGGGAGGGCTTGCAATTAATTTTGACCACCTTGGGATGTATAACGGGCGCCGAAATCTCGAACACACGGGCGTTCTTGCTTCTCGCCTC
>JABSTR010002365.1:0-39166 GCA_013339765.2 Haemaphysalis longicornis | reverse complement strand
TTTGACTACCAGGGTAAGGTCAAAGAAGAAGCACCCCGTCTCCAGCTTTCCAATGTATCATATGGCATTTTCAAACCCCCCTCCAAACGTGATCGGTCCCTGAAGGGGCCGCACCGAAGTATCTTTTCGCTCCCTTGTCTTCGATCTCCATTCCAAAGCCCGATATTTTCTCGCGCTTCCTGGTAATGGAATCCCTAGATAAATCAAAACCCGTCACTTCCCAGTCTGTCTTTCTCATTTCCAAGTTTCTTGAAAGCCTTGTAGGCAAATCGTACAGGGCTAAAAAGCTCACAACCGGAGAAGTCCTAATTGAAGTCCAAACCAAACAACAGCCTGTAACCTCTTGAAGCAACCGCGCATGGTCGATGTTGACAGCAAGATCACGCCCCATCGCAGTCTGAATAGCTGCCAGGGCGTCATCTCTGATAGATCATCAATAAATGAGACTGAAGCAGATCTGCTTGACGGCCTTCGCGATCAGGGCGTGATAGCAGTGCGGCGAATCACGATACGCCGAAACGACCAAATAATAGTACTAAACATAATCTTGACGTTTGACCGCTCAACACTTCCTGAGTCGGTCAGCGCAGGTTTCCTGAGATGTCCCGTCCGACCCTACGTGCCGAACCCACGCCGCTGCTACAAGTGGTCAGCGGTTTGGACATGGCACTAATGCTTGTCGTGGTCGACTAACATGCGCCAAGTGTGGCACAACATGATCATGCATTTGACAACTGCCCATCGCAAACCCCCATCTGTGCTAACTGCAAGGGACCCCACGGGGCCTACTCTAGAACATGCGAGAAATTCAACAGGAGAAGGAGATCATCAAGGTTAAAGTGACTGAGAATCTTACCTTCCCAGAGGCGCGAAAGAGGTTCGCCTCTTCCCCCTGGTGAGGTATGCCGACGCGCTCGCCGGGTGAGCGGCTGTCTGTTTCGGCGGGGACCCAGTAACGCGAGCGGACCTGGTCCCGCCCGGAAGGGCGGCGACCTTTGCCTGGCCCTGCCCCAGTGAACACGTGAGTCAGGTAGAGCGAGAGCGGTATGGGAGCGAGCGTAAGTTTGGAGGCAGAGAACGTCTTCGACGTTCGGGGTTCGGAATCCGGTGCCAGTACCCTCCGAGACTCCCCATCCTACGGGTCCGGTCTGGTCAGAGACTCCTGGGGCCCACTGCGGGATGATGCACGCATGTCCCCCGCCCCCCCTGGGTTCCTCTGCATCCAACCCGCCACCACGCACCGCTTGCTGAGGCCAGCGGTTGTGGTGGCAACCTCTTCCGTCGGGACCGGTGCCGCTCCCGCCCTGCCTCCCCATCCTCCAGTGCGTTGGAGTGTGCCATGGATACCACGAGCCCCGCACCGGCTCCCACCGCCACCGCACGCCCGTGCCACTTCTGGTGCCTCGGACACCACCGGCGGTGGCGGCTCAAACGAAGGGCCCCCCGAAGGGGGCCAAGTCCGGGGGTCCCGGTTCGACGGGCACACCCAGGACATCGGACGACGAGATGGACGTCGTGCCGTTCTTGCCTGCAACGCAGCGCAAGGAACGGCCTCCGACGTCCAAGCCTTCAGATAGGCCGCCCAAAAAGCCCAATCCAAGAGTCACAGCCCCGAAAGACGACACATAAACATACACACTCCAGTAGCTATCACACTAAATAATGGGAAGAAAAATATTGTTCAATGGAACTGCAGAGGCCTCTGAATAATCTTGACGACGTGTATGAGATTCTGCATACCAATCAGCCAAGTGTAATGTGTGTTCAGGAAACACATTTGAATTCTAAACACACAAATTTCTTGAATAGTTACCTGGTATACAGAAAAGACAGGGATGGCTGCACACACTCTTCTGGCGGTGTGGCCATAATCGTCCGCAAATCCTTAGCATGCCACCCTGTCACTTGAACACTATCCTTGAGGCTGTAGCAATACGCTTAATAATATTTAATAGGTTGATAACGGTATGCTTCATATACATTCCTCCTGATGTTTCACTTACGAGCTCTGACTTCGAGGCGCTGGTTGACCAGCTGCCCGAACCGTACATCCTTACAGGCGACCTTAATGCTCACAATCTCTTTGGGGCTCTTCCAGAACGGATGCCCGAGGGCGCCTGATAGAGAGGTTTTTTACATCCTCTGGAGCATGCCTTTTCAACAATAAACACCTACATACCATAACATAGGCACAACACATACTCACATCTTGACTTGCTATTGGTTCCGCAATTCTCTTTCCCCTTGTCGAGTGGGGTGTGGGAACTGACCCATATGGCAGTGACCACTTCCCCACCTCACTCACATACATAGGTAAAGGTCCAAGCAGTCCATCTTCCCATAATAGGTTCAATGAAGCACGAGCTAACTGGAATACATTTACAGAGACATCCAAACTACACCACACATCCATAGGACACCTACACGTTGAAGAAGCTACCCAACTCCTCACGGCGCACATCCTCGACGCCGCCGAAAAGTCCATTCCCCACGCCTCTGGTGCCCCGCGCAACCAGCGGAGGCCGTGGTGGAATGAGGACTGTAGGCGGGCGCGAGAGCCCAGAACAAGGCGTGGGGTATCCTTCGTCGGTACCCCACGTCGGGTAACCTCCTTTTGTTCAAACGGGCCAAGGCGTTAGGAAAACGTGTGCGCCGTGAGGCAAAACGAGAGAGTTGGCGCACCTCCTTACATCCATTAATCATACACGATGCACACAGTATGGACAAGATACGCAAACTAAAGGACAACATACACCAGCCTTCCCCTGGTCAGTACATCAGGGGACACCACTAGAAGACCAGCTAACAACACACTTGCGCAACACTTCGAACACGTTCCAGCTCTGCACACTACACAAACACTTTCCTGAAACATAAAACAGCGTGTGAAAAAAGTCCCTACATGGCACTAACAGGTCAAAATCTGGTTACAATTCTGACTTTACACTCTATGAGTTGGGGTTGCCCTGAGCACGTGTAAACCTTCAGCTCCAGGGCAGATAAGATTACATACCCATGATACAACACCTACACCCAGACACTCTTGAAACACTCCTACACCTATACAATAAAATATGGCTTTCGGGGCAGATTCCACACTCTTGGAGAGAGGCCATAGTAGTGGCGTTCCTGAAGGAAGGGAAGGACCCTTCCTCTCCCGCCAGTTATCGTCCCATCGCCCTGACAAGCTGCCTGTGCAAGCTGCTCGAGAAGATGATAAATCGCAGGCTCGTGTACTTTCTTGAGTACAACGGTCTTCTCGAGAGCTGCCAGGCAGGCTTTAGGGTGGGGCGATCCACCAACGATCAACTAGTTGCGTTGGAATCCTTCATAAAAGATGCATTTGCTCATAAGCAGTTCTGCCTTACGGTATTCTTTGATCTTGAAAAGGCTTTACGACACAGCCTGGCGATACGGCATCCTTAGCGACCTGAAGTCCTTCGGTGTGTCAGGTAACATGTTAAATACCATTTCTAGCTACATGTCCACGAGGACATTTCGTGTTAAGGTTGGGTCATCCCTGTTCCGGTATACATGTGCAGGAAATGGTTGTGCCGCAAGGTGTAGTTTTAAGCTGCACATTGTTTTATAGTTAAGATGAACTCCCTCCGAAGGCATTGCCACCAACCATTTCCTGTTCCATCTATGTAGACGATGTTCAAATATCTTTTTAATCCTGTAACCTGTCAATTTGCGAACGTCAAG
The DNA here is from genome assembly GCA_013339765.2 of Haemaphysalis longicornis. Classification (NCBI taxonomy): domain Eukaryota; kingdom Metazoa; phylum Arthropoda; class Arachnida; order Ixodida; family Ixodidae; genus Haemaphysalis; species Haemaphysalis longicornis. The sequence goes on along the minus strand of JABSTR010002365.1, from coordinate 35,461 downwards.
TACAGCTCGGTGTTAAGAAGCTTGCTGGATGGCCGGACCTTAACGGTTTTAAACTGAACCCGGGCAAAAGTACTTGTGTTCTGTTCTCCCGCAAGCGCGGGCTTAGTGCGGACCCTGAGATTGCTCTTGGCCGTGCATCTATTCCTGTTAAAAGGGAGCACAAGTTTTTAGGTGTCATATTTGATAACAAGCTCACGTTCATACCTCACGTCAAAGCACTTAAAGATAAATGCCTAAAAACAAAAGCCTAAACACACTCAAGGGTCCAAGTGCTCTCCCACCAATCCTATGGTGCAGACAAGGAACTACTTCTCCGGGTCTTTACCGCCTTAGTCGGGTCCGGTTAGACTACGGCAGCGTCGTGTATGGGTCGGCATCAAAACCGCACTAAAAATGCTTGACCCAGTACTCCACTTGGGCCTCCGCCTTGCGTCGGGTGCGTTCCGCACTAGCCCGGCAAAGAGTCTATACGTTGAATGTAACAAATGGTGCCTTGAGGACCAACGAACGTACATGGACTTGCTCTACGCTTTCAAAATTTCATCGATGAATAACCATCCTTTTAAACCTGTTTTTAATGATGCATCCACATCACTAGTGTTTGTAAATCGCCCGTCCGTTCCTTTGCCATTCTCACTTAGAGTGAGACAGGAAGCTTCGGATTTCAACATATCCTTTTCAGACATTTACACATCTTCCTTTACTGATGTTTTACCACCCTGGCAGCTTCAACCTGTGTGTTGTGACTTGTCTTTCATGAATATTGATAAAACCAGGGTACCACAAACTGCTTTTGCAGCACTCTTCTCCCTGCAGTACAAGTATCAATGTGCAGAGTTTTATAGTGACGCATCAAAAACTGCAACCATAGTGTTTTGGGGATCTTCTAGACCCCAGTGCAGCAGGTGCGGAGAGGCCCTATCCGTAGTGCACATACTAATCACATGCAAGGCACTTCACACAACACGACACGAACACTTCAGAGAACTCTACAGACAACATATTCCCCTACATCCATCGTTTTTTCTAGGTGACGAAGCCATTGTTTCCGTGAAACGTGTGTTGAGTATTTGTCAGAAGTCAAGTTTTTAAACCTCATCTCCTATCACGCATCATGAAATCTGGCCTTATACACCAGCCATGCTCATTGTCGTTTTGTGATTTTTACTTTGGTTTTTGCTGATTTTACTTAGTGTTTAAGGTATCACCTCTCATATACGACTATTGTTTTGGCGCTCTTTGCCCCAGTTGGCCTTGCGCCATAAACCTCAAACCATCATCATGTACTTAAAAAACTGGCAAACCTGTAGACGCAATGCCTAATGACCGCAATGGTACCGGAATCTTGGAAGAACGCGAACATCATCCTAATCCATAAGAAAGGGGACATTAAGAACTTGAAAAATTACAGGCCGATCAGATTACTGTCAGTCGTCTACAAGGTATTTACCAAAGTAATCGCTAACCGAATCTCTGCAACCTTAGATTTCAGTCAACCTAAAGAACAAGCACGGTTCCGTAATGGTTATTCAACAATAGACCATATTCACACGATCAATCAGGTGATAGAGAAGTGCGCTGAGTATACTGAACCCCTATTTTTAGCCTTCATAGATTATGAGAAAGCATTTGACTCGGTCGAAGCCCTAGCAGTCATTTAGGCAATTCGGAACAAGGGGGTAGATGAGCATTATATAAGAATACTAGAGGATATCTACAATGGGTCTACAGCTACCATCATCCTCCATACGGAGAGCAGCAAAATACCTATAAGGAAGGGTGTCAGACAAGGAGACACAATCTCTCCAATGTTATTCACAGCATGTTTACAAGAAGTATTCAGAACGTTGGATTGGGAACAGGTGGGAGTAAGGGTTAATGGAGAATACCTCAGTAACCTCAGATTTGCTGATGACGTTGCCTTGCTAAGTAACTCGGGGGACGAATTGCAAAGCATGCTTTCTGCACTGGACGAACAAAGTAGAACCGTGGGCCTTAAAATAATATGCAGAAAACTAAAGTTATGATCAACAACCTCGGGACAGCACAGCAGTTTGAGATAGGTGGCGAGGCAGTGGAAGTGGTAGCGAATATATCTACTTAGGCCAAGTTGTGACCCCAGATCCCAACCATGAAGCAGAGATAATTTGAAGGATCAGAATGGGGTGGTGTGCATATGGCAGACATTCTCAGATAATGAATAGCAGCCTACCATTGTCGCTGAAGAAGAAAGTGTATGACAGCTGCATCTTACCGGTACTCACCTACGGGGAAAAACTTGGAGGCTCACTAAGAGGGTTCAACTTAAATTGAGAACGACTCAGCGGGCAATGGAGCGGAAAATGATAGGTGTAACATTAAGGGACAACAAAAGAGCGGAGTGGGTCAGGGACCAAACTGGTGTTAAAGACATATTAGTAGAAATTAGGAAACGAAACGGACGTGGGCAGGGCATGTTATGCGAAGGCAAGATAACCACTTGTCATTAAGGGTAGCAGAGTGGATCCCTAGAGAAGGCAAGCGGTGCAGGGGGCGGCAGAAAGTTAGATGGGCAGATGAGATCAAGAAGTTTGCGGGGATAAATTGGTCACAGTTGGCACAGGACCGAGATATTTGGAGAATAATGGGAGAGGCCTTTGCCCTGAAGTGGGCGTAGATAGGCTGGTGATGATGATGATGATGATGATGATGACGATGATGATGAAATGGGGTAGTGATCACTTCCCCAAGGGTCTATTGCAACGTGCCAGTCATGGACGTGGGGACTGTCTGCCCAAGTCAAATCTGGGTTCGTGTCCCTTTGTTTCGCGTGCCAACTGATTCTGGTTGGGGTAGCAGTATTATTCTGTAGGTAGAAACCATACGCTTCCATGGTAGCCTGCAGGTCTCGAAAAACAAACTGCGCGCATATTAACGGAGACAAGAACATATAGAGACGGCACAAGCGCCGACTCGCAACTAGTTTATTATTGCACAATTCAAACCTTTAAATACCCAAGCGCCCAATCGCTACGCCCCCAATGCGTCACAGTTCTCTGCGCACTCAGCCGAAAATACAAAAAACCGTAACAACAAAACCACCAAACGAACTTTGAGGTGCACGAATGGCGAAAAATCAGCAAAGATAACCGCATCATACCGCAACTGTGACGCATTCGGGGCGTGGCGATTGGGTGCTTGGACATTTAAAGCTTCGAATTGTGCAATAATAAACTAGTTGCGAGTCTGCGCTTGTGCCGTCTTCATGTGTTCTTGTCCCCGTTAATTTGCGCGCAGTTCGTTTTTCGAGAAGCATCATTACCAACTCTCCCAACTCTCAACCCTTTTACAGCCTGCAGGTCGTTGCCTCGCGGGGTGTTTGTGGTGTAGTTCCAGGTGGTGGGTTTGGCGTTAAAATCCCCACCTATGATGACGTTGTCTGTTGGGTAGAGAATGCGCAACTCTCCTACCTACTCGAATGACCCCTTTGGGTTCTTGCTGGTTTCTGGGCGGTAGTACGCTGATACCAAGGGGTACGTCTTAAATTTTCTTGAGCCGGTAGCCAGCTGTATGCGTACTGCGATAATCTCCTGCACGCAGGTGCAGTATTTGCTCGTGTCAATGAGGGCGTATACTAGGTTGGAGCGAATGAACAACCCATTCTGTCCCGCAGGCTTTACTGTTGCCTTATGTGTAATCGTGGGATAAAAGTGGCTGATGTATCCAGGGATGTGAAAGTTGGGTGCTCGAGTCTCTTGCAGAAAAATGGCGATGGGGCGTTTCGTAAGCCCAGTTTTTAAGTCTACGCCGTTTGATGTGATGCTGCGGCAATTCCATTGTAAAATGGTTGGGTAATTACGTCCCATTCACGGGTGGGTATGGAAGGAAGGAAACAACTTTTATTGTCAGAGAGAGCGCGTTAAGCACCCCATGGGGTGGCTTCTTCTTCACGGGTTCCATATGCTTCCAGGGCCGCCTGGCCCCTGTGGATCAGTCGGAGCTGGTCTTCCAGGGTGGGGCTGGATAGCAAGATCTCCCATCGCTCGTCAACGGTGAGGATAGTAGGGAGATTAATTTTGGGTATAGGTGGGGGCGGTCTTTGGAGAAATTGCACTCTCCTATGACGTGCTGGAGAGTGCCTAGTACATTGCAGTGAGGGCATCTGTTCTTGTAGATTTCAGGGTACATTTTATTCTGGAGGCAGGGGTGAGGAAAGGAGCCTGCCTGTATTTGCCTGTATATCGCTTGTTCTGCTCTAGTCAAGGAGTGGGGGGGAGGTGTGGGAATGTCTTCCTACCGTCCCTGTAATATTTGACTATATCTGTGTAGCTGGTAATGGGTTGCCATCCCCTTCCCTACTCCTCGGTAGCCCGGGAGTTGAGCGCTCGGGCCTGTTGATGAGCATATTCGTTACCCTTAACAGAGGAGTGGGCCGGGACCCTAACTAATTCGATCTTTTATTTAGGAGGCGTAGCTTTTTCGAGGAGTTTTAGAGCCGCAAGGGACACCCAGCCAGATCTGTAGTTCTTGTACGCAGCTTGTGAGTCCGTAATCATCTTGGTGACGTTAGGTTCCAGGAGTGCGAGGGCTATCGCCACTTCTTCTGCTTCCTCTGAAGATGGAGTGTTGATCGATGCGCAGGTGACCAGCTTGTCCAACCCGGTGACCGCGACCGTTGCCCTTGTGGAGTGTTTGGGCAGGGAGGCGTCTGTGTATAGGGACAGTGTCGTCTTCCTCCAGGGTCCTGGAAAGGGCTTTCGCCCGGGACTCGCGCCGTCCGGCTTGCCTTGTGGGGTTCATGTTGCACGGTAATGGTTTGCGTTCTATCTTCTCAGTCCACTCTTCGGGTAATTGGCCATGACAGGTGTAGTGGGATTCTTGCCATCCGATCTTGCGGAGGACGCTTCTGCCCGCCTTCGTATCGCTAAGGCGGACCCTTTGATTGGACAGGTGGGCTTCTATAAGCTCGGCTACTGTTTTGTAGACTGCCACTTGTAGTAATTTTAAATGCAGAGCATTTCTTTAACTCACGATGTCACCCGGCGTTGTCGGCGTGCCTCGGGGTCCGCAACAGCCGTTCCAGGTGCGCCCTCTCCCCCACTCCTCCTCTCCCGCATCACGCTACCCTCCTCGCTCTCAACAACAGGTCCGCACCCCTCCCCTACACTATATAAAAAAAATAATACTTACCGGCGCCTGGTTTTGATCCCACGACCCTGCAGGCGGAACGCAAGGTACATGGTGCTCTACCCACTGCGCCACAAAGCCGACACAGAATGGAAGGCTACGAACGCGCCTTACATCCTTGACTCATTCAAACTACGTCAAGAAGCTGCTGATACAATCCATTCACTACCACCAACTCCCCAAACACTAAACGTTAACGCAATACACCCACCCCCTACGCGACGCATTTACTCGAGTCCCCCTCGCGGGGAGATGGGCCCTTTTTTATTGTTGACGAGTTTGTGGGAATACCCAGGGCCTGCTTTGTGGCTTTCTTGATTATTGTGTCAAGTTGTATTACATCATTTTTGAGGAGTTTCATATACGGCGCTGCGTAGATAATTCTTGAGGTAACAAAGGCCTGAACGAGGCGCAATGTGTCTGATTCCTTCAGACCCCTCCGCCTGTTGGCCACTCGCCTGATCATGCTCAAGATCCGGCCTGACGCGAGCTTGATTTTTCTGATTATAGCCGTTGCCTCGCCGCCTGCCTGGATCAAGAGGCCTAGGATCCTGAGTTGAGGTACCGGAAGGATGCGGATCCCTTCTAGAGTGATTCCAATGGTTTCTGATCGTTTCCCTGATAACAATGGTCAGCTCCTACTTTCGAGGCGAACAGCAATGGCCACAGGCCTTCGCATAGCTGTTGACTGTCTCAGCTGCTTTTTGGAGCGTGTCTTCGATCCATCCATCCGACCCTGTTCTCGCAGTCCAGAGGGTGATGTCGTAGGCATACAATGCATGTCCCAGGCTATCCATGGACTCGAGAAGCTTGGGCAACGGCAGGAGAGCAATGTTGAACAGGAGTGGGGAGAGAACTGAACCTCGCGGTGTTCCTCTAACCCCCAGTAAGATCGGTTGGGATGTCTTTCCTATTCTGATCATGGCCGTTCGGTTGCTCAGAAAGTCTCGGATATAGTTGTACGCTCTCACTCCGCAACCCGTGTTCCGTAGGTTGCGGAGGACACTATCATGCGTGACGTTGTCAAAGGCACCTTTGAGATCGAGCGCTAGTATCGCTCGCGGCGCCTGTTTCGTTTGCCGCTTGATTTCTAGCTCGTTAAGTTGTATGAGAACATCTTGGGTGTCTAGGTGTTGCCTGAACCCATACATTGTCTCTGGCATCTGGTTGGTGGCATCCAGATGTCGCTGCAACCTCTTGAGTACCATACGTCCCATGACCTTCCCCACGCAGGACGTGAGGGATATCGGTCGCATGTTGTCAATGTGAGCTGTCTTCCCAGGCCTGGGTATGAATCGGACTTCTGCCTCTTTCCATTCCGGTGGGAGTTTGCCAGTCTACCAGACCTGGTTAGTGTACTCGAGCAGCTCTCTGCGGGCCTTGTCCCCGAAGTTGTTGAGTCACCTGTAGGTTATGGTATCGAAACCTGGAGCGCTGCCCTTATTGCTCTCGGAGATTGCCGTGACCAATTCGGTGTCGGTGAACGGTTTGTCTATTGCTTCGTTGGTAGGTCCTGCATAGTCCTGAGGTGCGATGTCTCCCTTCTCAGTTTTCAGGTACATGGCCTTCAGGTTGTTGAGGAGTTCATCGACACCGCCAATATAGTTGTTGAGGGTGCGTATAAGGCTTTGATTAGTGGCCTCTTTGGTGCTGAGAGGGTCGATCAGGTGACGGAGGAGGGACCACGTCTTCCTGGTAGACAGGGTGCCCTGCAGACCGTCACACACGCTCAGCCAGTTCTCTTTGCATAGCTGGGTCGCGTATTCAGCAGCTTGCTTGTAGTGCTCATGGATGCCTCTGCGAAGTTTCCTGTTGTGTCGTTTCTTCCAGCGTCTGGTGAGGCTGTGTCGAGCTTCCCAGAAGTGGGCAAGCCTTGTGGTGGCAATTTTCTGGGTATATTTCGCTACCAGCTCGATTTGTTCCTTGGCCCATTCCCCATACGGTCTGATGCTGTTCATGTTCTCATCCTTGTCGGCTTCTTGCCTTTGCCGAAGCTTGTCCCAGTCTGTTAGCTTTGCTGTTCCCATTCTTGCCTTGAACATGGGCCCCCTGATCGTGATGTTTAGTATATCGTAGTGCGAACCCAGGTTTACCCCCGTGTTCCGCCACGACACGTCTAAGGTTCCACTCAGCACGGTAAGGTCTGGAGCGGTGTCACGGGACGTATTTGTGCCCATGCGGGTGGGAGTGTCTGGTTCGTTGAGGAGGGCTAGGTTGTGCTGATCCATGAGGTTCACCAGCACCCTGCCTCACTTTGAGCAGAATTTGTAGCCTCATATCGAGTGAGGTGGATTGAAATCTCCTAATATCAATAAAGGCCGGCTGCCCGCCTCTCTCTTGCTGTCGAATAACGTGCCCTCTATGCAGTACAAGAAACGAATTCGCGACCGAAACTCCCTGGGTACATCACATACACCGATCCGAGTGAGAAAAGCACGGTAATCCTCGTTCGAAGCAATATAGCTGCTACGCAACACATGACCGGCCAGAGAGGGTGCGAACATGTTCTCTTGGAAATCCACAGCAGAAGCATAGGAAGCAAAGACAACATCTTTATACTCAACGTGTACTGCCGGCCCTCTAAGAAGGTGGGTATGGAAGTGATCGCTTTGCAGCGAGATGAGTGGAAGGGACCTTTCCTTGACTCGGGGTTTGATGCAGAGGTACTAGCGATTCCATTCGCTCCTGCAGGGTCGTGATCATGGTGTTGAGGTTGCTGATTGCTCCAGCGATGTCATTAACTTTCGTTTCGATGCTGTTTATTCTCGTTTGGTAGGCTTCCGTTTCGGTGCGGTGCGCCTTCCTACTGTTGTCGAGTTTCGCCTTCATGGTTTGCATTTTTTTTTGTGGGTTTCCTTTGAAGTTTCGTGGAGAACTTGCGCTTTTTGTTTGAAGGAGATTCGATTTCGTAGCAAAGGTTGGCTGTTTAGTTGGCGCTGACGAGGGCGTGTGGGAACGCTGTTTGGAATTCTCAAGCCGATATCCTGGTGGGGAGACTATTCGCACCTGGCGGTTGCGTTCAAGGTCAATTTCCGTCGTGAGCGCTGTCATTTACTGCCTCGTAGTTTCTGTGCCTTTTGCAGGTCGCGGACCATACGAGTCAGCTCTTGGAGGCGTCTTTCCTTGTCACGTAGTCGCGACGTACTGGCTGCTGGTCAGACACGACGTGGGACCATTGTTTGGAGGCATTTACGTCCATGCCTGACGAGTCCTGGGCACTGTTTAACGTATGCTTGCGGGTTTTGCTTCGGGATCACGAAAGTGACCGGGAACGCGAGCGGCTCCTGGCTCGGTGGGAGTGTCGGTCGGATAAGTGTTTTGTTGTTTTCTTCTTTCTCCGATTTGGGCAGTTATTACTTGTTGCCAGGTGGCCTGTTTCTTTGCATACAGAGCAGTAGCATGCGTTTTTGCAGATCTCGTCCTCTTTCAGCGCATGCCCTATGACGCATTCCTGACATACTTCTTTGTTAGGGCAGTGGCGCACCATATGCCCTTCCTGATGACATTTCAAACATACCAGTGTTTTGGGTTTGTATGGGGCCACGACAAGGATCCCGTAGTCATATCTCACGGTGCGGGGGGGTTTTCGCGGAATTAAACGTGATCAGAGCATTGTTGCTGCGACCGAGCTTTTTGACGTCTAATATCTCGACCAGCTCGTTGTGAAGGCAGGAAATCAGTTGGTCATTCGTTTCGTTCGGCGAAATGCTTATTACTCTCTTACTCGTCGAGCTGTTGTGGCTGAGGCGGGTCATTTAAACAGAAACGTGCTTTGGGTTTGGACTTTGTGTCACGGTTAGACGGGTGAAAGTGCAGAGCCGATTGGCTTGCTCTTCGGCGTACAGTGTAATAAGAATAAAGTTTGCCTTGACTTTTTGCGCAGCGAGGTCGCATCGAGATATCTAGGCTTGGTGAACGTTCGTTCAAGGATCTTGTGTAGTGTAAGGTTGGGTATATTGGTTACAGCCGTACCATCGGTAGGGCGAAGGAGCACTTGCTAACGGGGCAGACTCACCCGTTCCTCTTGCGGGGTGCGGGTTTTTCCGTTTCCGCTCTTTCCGTTTTTTCGTTTTCCTTGCCAGAAGATCCAGCCATCCTCGGCATGAGAGATGTCAACATCGCAGTCGTCATGGAGCTGTTTCGGTCTTGGCTCGTCGGGGGTGCCAGGGGTAAAGTTGCGTTGAAAGCCAGAAGGCAGGTCTCTTAGCGCCAGTGGCAGGGAGGCGCCATAAAGAGGGGTCGGTTTGCCCCAGTGGAAGGGGAGCGCTAGCGGCCACAGCCACATCGCATGCACTGTCCAGCATGGGGCCACCTCAGCGCGCTGTTCACATGCTGCAAGCAGCCGGCGAAGCTCCTAGGCCTAACCCACCGAGTGGGCTAGGAGTTGCCCGGAAAAGAGTTTACTCACGTGAAACGTCCGGAATTCGGTGTCGAGGTGTGCACTAGACAACCGCGCACTCAGAAATCACCAGTACATGACCCTGAGATGAACTTAGACAATCGGAAAAATCAAATTCACCGGAGGCCGATGTGAGTGCATCTTCACTTTCCTCGCCCCCTAGCGGGAATCTTCCTCTACAAGAAGAATCCAACGATTCTCCAGGCGAGACGCATGGGCCGTACTAACTCTGTCCTCATCGTCTTCGAAGGACCTAAGGCACTGCACTATGTGTACTACAGAGGTGCGGAATACCGTTGCTTCATTCACAAGAAGAGGCACGTACTATGTGACAGCTCTGGCGGTCTAGCACATCGCTCGGACGTTTGCCCAGCGCTGGACAAGAAAGTGTGCAAGATCTGCAGCACCGAGGCTCCGGTGGAGCAACAAGAGTGTGAACGTAAGTGTGCACTATGTGGCCGCGATCATCCTATGGGAAATAAGAACTCCCGCCAGCATTTCCAAACCCCATACCTTGTGAAGAAACGAAAATGTGAGAAAAGACAAACAGCAACTCCAGCAGCAGCAAGAACCCTGTCATCGCCGAGGACAGCAGTGTCCCTCCAGCGGCACTGCGTCGTCCCTACTCAATAACAGCGGGAACGCCGTGGATCAGCGCGGACGAGACGACTCGTTCACGCAACTGTCGCAACATGAGCATCAAAGCCGACGGTATGGAAGCCACGGGGCAGTATCCCATGACGTCTCCTCCAGTAAACGACACCGCTCCCGATCCACATCGCGGAGGAGGACCCTCAGAAACCGGGGCCCAACAACCAAGGACGGCAGTCACGATCCACGTCGTTAAATAGGCGTCAAGCAACCGGTCATTCTCAGTTAAACAAGGTGAACTGGGCGAATAGGGTCTTCCAAGGCAAACAAACTCAGAAAAGTAATGCTTCCACACCCAATGCCGTAAAATCTCACCAGTCAGATCACTCTTCCAAGACAACCAAAATCAAGCAGATGCTCGAAGAGCTAATGGCAGAAAATGCTATGCTGAAAGCGAAAATCGCGAAATGGGAAGAAACAAAAACCCGTTTCGCAAGCCGCGGTATAGCATGTCCTGGTACCCAACCGACAGACCCGGACAGCCTGGCAGCGCAGATCGCTACTGTCAATTCCCAAGCACCGCATACACATTTTTTAGCCGTAGAGTTGGACACTGCGGACTCCCCTCCCTCCATAAGTAAAGCCCACGAAATAACCTCCGAGAGCTCTAGTGAAGCAGCAGGCTGGAGCCCGAATAAAAACGTTGGCGTCTTGCTCCGTCAGTTCGGAGAAACCGTCACCTAAAGTCTCACTGAAACACTCAGGGCCAGATTCGGAGCGATAGTGAATAAGTTCGGCGAAAACATTGATGCCCAGATTGCCAGACTGAGAGCTCGAGTAACAGCGCTGGCTCAGAATGAAATGCCACGAGCCGGACGGGAAGTGGGACCGGGTTCCATAACGTCCACTAAACCCTATTCCCTCCCCCCGCCGGGTGACATCCCCAAAATTGCAAATGATCATGTACAATAGCCGATTCAACCGAAAAATCAAAGCCAACACCTTAATGGTGTGGCAATGGAATTGTCGAGGATACAAAAGAAAACGTGCTCAGTTAAAACTATTCATCAAAAACGAGACTTCGGGATGAAATACCTGATGTGGTCTGTCTCCAAGAGGCAGGCGGTTTTTCCCGAATGTCAGACTCCAAATATTTTAATGACCTAGAAGCTTATGCCTCTGGTGTAACAGAGACACAAAAACTCGCAGTTAGCCCACTCGTTAGGCGAAACCTCCCGGCTCTGCGGCGCGAGACCGGGGTACACGCGGCGACCACAGCTCACATCCTTGTAGAAATTATTACAAACAAGAAACACAATGCCCAGAGCACGTTTATTATTAATGTGTATAGCTCTCCAAAAAACAGTCTATTTATTTTGGCTTGATGCCCAGAGAGAGGGTCTCAGCTTGCCCAATGATCCGCGGCATCCCACTCGTATTGGAAACAGTGTTAGTGGGGACACTACCCCTGACTTGACCTTTGCCAAAAACACGCGTACGGAAACAACCTCGCTAAACACCCAGGAAGACCTCGGCAGAGACCACTATCTCGTCACTCCCGGGGTCAGTTCTGGGGCAGCGAAAGGAAAGTCCAGTAAAAAACTACAGCTTATTGACTAGGATGCATTCCACGCACTTGAAGCCGAAGCACGAGGCCCTCTGGCAGCGGGAGACGGTACTTCTGAAGTCGACATAACAGACAATCAGAGCTGAGAAGAACTACTTCAAGCAGACAAAAAAGGTGCCACTCAGGTTACATCGGTAGAGGCAGAGCTCCATCAGGCTAACGCAAAGTTGCTGCACATGTGGGAAGCTAAATATAGCTTCCACGCACGACTCCAGAAGTAAAAACTTAACCAAATCCTGCGGCGACGACTGGTGGCCTCCAACTTTGATGTAGAAACCTATGCAGAGCAACTAACTCGGCTACATTGGCATAGAACATGCGATTGTATCGGCTACGAAATAGGCCTTCGCCAAACCTGGAACATACTACGCTGTCTTATTGACCCCAAGGAATCAATATCAGCTTACTTCTACATAATATTCAGGGAACAAACACAGAATTGCTCAACGTCATTCAGGACATATATGGCGACTGCACCCGCGAGGGGCTTCCTCCGTCTGTGGGCAACGAAAATGCTCTTCTTGACCGGCCCATCACTATAAGTGACGTTAGGGGAGCTATCTCGGCATTGCGCACTCTCTCTGCTCCTGGCCGCCACGGCATTACAAATAAAATGCTGAGAAACCTACATGAGCAGTCCGTTGAAGCCCTCACACGATGCATGGACGTAAGCCTGGGAGACTCGGCAACTAACACCTCAGTGGAAAACGGCTAATGTCGTTATGATACTTAAAGCGGGCACAAAAATCAAGATTCAAAACCTTAGACCTATTTCCCTTTTCCCTGCGTAGGCAAACTATTAGAACACGTCGCTCTAAATTGAATCACCAACTATATGGAAGACAATTAACTTTTTCCACACTCTAAGATCTGGTTCCGTCCAAAACTCTCAACGCAGGATATCATGCTCCGTCTAAAACATGACGTCATCGACGGGGAAAGCTGTTCACCTCTGGATACCAGAGCCATATTGGGATTAGATTTAACCAAGGCATTCGACTACATCAAACACTTGGCAATTCTTGACAACCTCAGCCGACTGGGCCTTGGGAAACGGGTATACTACTACGTAAGTAACTTTCTATGCGAACACACATGTATGTATTTATTGTACTTAGGAAAAGGAAAATTCACCAACAGGCGTAAATTGTCTCGCCTAGGGGGCGGACACTGGAACGCCTGCTGGTGTAGGGGGGGAGAGGGAGGATAGGGAGAAAAGAATACATAGGAATAGGAGGATAGGGGAGAAGGTTGACATTACAATGTATGTAGCACTCACAAGGGTAAATATAAAACACAAAAGAGAAAGAAAAATAAAACAAAAAGGGGAATAAGAGAGAAAAAAAGGAGTTACACATTGAGAAAATTAACACTACAGAGAAACACTACAGATATAGACAACACATGAATCTACAAAGGACAAAGCACACATGTAAAAGGGGTCGCACACGCACACACAAAAGTACAGAAGCTGCTTCAGCAGCAGCACTCCACCACAATCTGGGCAGCTAGGCAGAGTTGTAGTGTAGTGCGCTGTGCAGCCCCGAGGCCCTCAGGTATGTACCCAGGGCCTCGAGCACTTTGTCTCGCTCCCTAGCACTGCCGGGGGCCAAAGCAGATCCTCAAGTGGCCGCGCTCCGTGAAGCACGACCAGCAGCTCTGCCCACCCTGCCGCAAACTTGGGGCACTCATATAGTACGTGCGGCAGGGACTGCACGGGCGCTCGGCAGTGGGTGCAGGCGGGGCTGGTGGCCCGCCCCAGACGGTGCTTCCGCTCCGCCGTCAACACGTCCCCCACGCGGAGGCGCAGGATGGCCGAGCGCAGTCGTCGAGGCCGGCGTGAGTCCCGCACAGGCGGCAGGCCCCCTCCGACACGCAGCCGCGGGTCCGGATGCCTGGTCCGGATGTGTCGCTGGATGAGCAGGCGGGCGTCGTCCGCTGCCGCCTGAGCCACCATGTCCGACGGAGGCAGCGCGTGTGCCCCGGCGGCCAGCTCGTCCGCTCATTCGTTGCCATCCAGACCAATGTGGGCGGGGACCCACTGCAGGCACAGTTGAGAGCCCCGGTCCACCAGCTGTGCCGCCTTCTCCCGGATGCTACGCACCAACATGGAGTGCGAGTCTCCGTCCTGAAGACGCACCAGGGCCACTCGGGAGTCGCACAGCAGGGCGCAGCGCTCGGGCAAGGGCTCCATCTCCAGCAACAGGTCCAGGCCCAGTCCGACCCCCACCAGCTCAGCCGTGGCCGAAGAAGATCCATAGGACAGCCGCGCCTGTCGGGTGGCCTCTCCCAGCACGGCGGCCGCCGCAGCCGACCCCTGCTGCTGCCGCACCGAGCCATCTGTGTATACTAGGGCGTGGCCGTCTAGGTCGCCCCAGACGACACCCCGGGCCAGCTGCAGTTGCCCGCAGTGGGGTGCCCGGCACTTGCTGCGCAGCCCCGGAAGGTCCAGTCGCACGTCAGCTGACAGAACAGGAGCGGGGCCACGAGGTCCCGCGTCCACGGGCCCACCACCTCCTCGTAAAGCATCAGCATGCGCCCCATGCGCGAGTGGTGGTGGCTCTTTAGCCGCTGCAGCAGCGGACCGCCCCCCTCGGCGCGTCTCAGCCGGTCAATCTGGCCAAGTGCCCGCAAGTCAGCTGTCATCTCTAGGGTCCACGCCCCCGCCTCGGCCAGCGTCTTCTCGCACGGCGAGCTCTGAGGCAGGCCGAGGCAAGCGCGGAGCCCCTTGCGGTGGTCTTCCACAAGCTGCCGCCAGGTGGGTTTCCGCAGAGTCACCAGTTGGAGCGCGTACATAAGGAGACCCACCGCCCAGGCACTGTACAGCCGGAGGGCCGTCCGCTGCGAGCAGCCGCTGTCCAGGGCCACCATCTTGTGCACTGCCATGGTGGCCAGCTGCGCCCTGGCTCGGAGCTCCTTGGCCGACTGCCGGAAGTTCAGTCGGTGGTCCAGGGTGAGCCCCAGGTACCGCACCCTGGTCCTCCACTGGAGCTCCTCGCTATCGATGGTCAGGCGCCGGGTCCATCCACGGGCGGCGGTGTCCGGATGCACCAGCATGGCGTCGGTCTTTGTCGCCGACAGCTGTAGGCCGACGCCCGCCAGCTTATCACGGACTGCATTCATGGCCGCCTGCAGTTGCTGTACAATGACTCGGCCCTGACCCTTGGGCCCCAGCACCCACAAGGCGATGTCGTCGGTGTACACCGAAATGTACACTCGGTGACCCCCTCCCCTGGGCATGCAGCCTGGCAGGGCTGCCATCACCAGGTTGAAAAGGAAGGGGCTTATGACGGAACCCTGTGGGGTGCCCACGTTCACCGGCCGGGGAGCCGACAGGGCGTCCCCCACCTGCACCTGCGCTGTGCGGCCCGTCAGGAACGCCTCGACGAAGCCCCGCAGCTTGCCCGCAATGCCAGCCTCCTTCATGGCCAGGGAGATGGCATGACGCTGCAGGTTGTCGAAGGCACCCTTCACGTCCAGCAGCACCAGGGCCGCCACCTGCTTGGTGGCCCTGGCGTGTTCAAGGGCCGCCACGACGTCGACGATGGAGTCGGTGGCTGCTCGGTGCCTCCGGAAGCCCGTTAGCTGCTCGGGGATGGCCTCTTCCTCCGCAGCGATCGCCTCCATCCTCCGCAATGCCACCCGTTCGAGCAGCTTGCAGCCGCAGGATGTGAGGGCCACAGGCCGGTACGCCGTGACTGCCACAAGGCCCTTGCCTGGCTTTGGTATGGGCCGCAAGATGGCCAGCAGCCACTCAGGTGGCAGTTGGCCCGTGTCCCATATGACGTTGTAGGCGGCCAGGAGTCGGCCGAACCCCACCTCATCCAGATTGCGCATCATCTGGTAGGTGAGGCCGTCCGCTCCTGGCGCCGACTTACGCTTGCAGCTGTGGAGGGCACTGCGGAGCTCAGTCTCTGTGATGGGGGCGTTGTTGAGGGGGTGGTGCACCTCCCCCGTCCCAGCAACAGCAGCAGCGGGCCCTGATTCCGCCTGGTGTGGCGGCAGGAATTGTGCAGCGAAGAGGTCAGCCAACTCCGCAAAGCTGGCCTGCTTCGGATGGCCATGGCAGCCAGGGGGTTGCGGTTTCTCTGGGGTTTCAGGATGGAGTTGAAGATGCCCCAGAGGCGGCGGCAGCGTGGGTCGGCCTCCGAGCTGACGCAAAGCTCGGCCCAGCGCTGCCGGCTCACGCGGTTGGCGTGACGACGGCACGCCGCATCCACTCGCCGGTACGCCGTCCAGTCCGCCCGCTCCCCCAAGCGCTGAGCCTTCCTCTCGGCACGGTTGCGTACTGCCCGCAGCAGCAGCATCTTCAGGTCCGGCGTGGTGGCCCCCTCGGCTACTGTGCAGCTCTGTGTGGATTGCCTGGCGCAGCAAACCAGGCCCCGGAACAGCTCGGCTCCTTCCCCCAGGTCCTGCTCGGCGAGGCAGCGCCGGAACCGGTCCCAGTGGGTGACGTGGTGCAGTGCGGCTCGCTTGCCTGTCCTGTCGGGTGGTGCGATGTGCAGTGGGTAGTGGTCGGAGCCCCACGTGCTGGGCTCCCTCCTCCAGGTGGCCTCAACCCCGGCTGACACTAGGGTGAGATCAATGGCGGTGGCTGCGGAATCGCCACGCCGGAAGGTGCTCTCACCAGTGTTCAGCGCAGACAGGTTGAGGCGCAGCATGGCGTCCCACAGATGCTCACCGCGAGCGTCCATCCGGCCATCTCCCCACGCAGTGTGGTGTGCGTTGAAGTCACCACAGAGGAGATGGCGGGCTGCGCACAGGGACACCAGCCGATCCAGGAGGCACGCGTCCCAAGGCCGTCCAGGGCGCACGTACACACTGCACACTGTAATGTCTGCACCACCCGCACTGAGCCGCAACGTCACTGCCGCGCACTCCTGCACCACTGTCGTCACCGCACTGGTATCCAGCTCTGCGTGCTGCACATCGTTCCTCACAAACAGTGATGCACGCGAGGTTCCTGGGGGGTGGGACGGGTCGCCACACACCACCGCCGAGCACTGGGCACTGTCACACGCCGTGGGGCTGTGATAGCCGATGTAGCCCGGCAGGCGAATCCCCCCCGAGCCGTCCCTTCCCACACGCACATAGCTCTCCTGTAGAGCCACGACATGGGGCTCGTGCTGCAGCAGAAACGCACTCAACTCCGCACGACGCGGTCGCAGAGAATTGACGTTCCACTGCAGCACTGTAGGCACCAGTGGCTGTGTGCGGCGGCTCCTAGCCATGGGGGGGGGCTCGGTGTGTGGCCGCGAGGGCGGCTGCTTGCATCCGCTCTTCCGACCTCGCTTCGACCGCGCCGAGGCTGCCTGGCTGCTGGGCTGTCGCTGGGCTGTCTGCTGCGTCCCGGCTTCATTGCTGCTGCTGCCTGGCTGCTGGCGCATCGTATCGGGAGCGACAGGCGTTGGCTGTGGCTGGGTGACCGCTCGGAGGGTCGCACGGACGTCAAAGGAGAGGCAGGCGCTGGGGCTCGTGCAAGTTCTGCAGACACACGGCGCTCCTCCTGCCAGCGCGGGCAGGAGTGGTCGAGCACGACGTGGGGGCCCCCGCAGTTGGTGCAATAAGGCTTCGCGGCCTTGCACGCTGCCTTCAGGTGGGAACCTCCGCATCGCCAGCACCTCCTCTCGCGATTGCAGCTCGCGGTGGCGTGGTCCAGCCTGCCACACCTGCCGCACTGCAGTGGTCGCGGTCGGCACATTCTCACCGGTCGTCGGAGCTTGTGCAGCGCAACCTCCGCAGGGGGGATGGTCGCCGAAAAGCGCAGGTATACTGCAGTCCCTCTGCGAACAGCTGACTGCACCGGCACGGGCGATTCGAGGCTGGTGGCAATTGCCTCGGCCGTAATCGCCATGTCGTCGACCACGATGACGCCCGTGCTGCTCGACGACGGCTCTCGCGGGCTCACGTCGATGCCACAGATGGTGGTAATGGCCAGGAGCACCTCCATGGCCTCCTCGGTGCCCGCGTCCGCCGCCACGACGTTACGGCGCGCATTCACACGCACGTCCACCACGCCAGGCTGCGCCGTGAGCTGCCCAGCGATTGCGTCGCGCGCCAGCTTCGCGAACGTTGCCCTCGGTTCCTTCGGTCGAAAAAGGACTGTCCCGAGGGCTGTGGGGCATGGGGGAAGCTTTTTCCCCTCGTTGCGAAGCTTTCGTGCCGCTCTCTTACGTTTCGAAAGCGACACGACCTCCTGCCAGCCGTCCTGGGTGGTTTGGTTACGGCTTCCGCCGCTGGCCGCCTCGGCAGGAGGCCGCGCTGCGCTTGTGTCCTCGGGTGGGCAGCTCTTAGGGCTCGCAGCGCCACCTGCGGTGTCCTCACTCGCTCCGCCGGTTCCCGTCTGCCTGCTTTCACCTCCGACGGCAGCGGGAGGGTCTCGACGGGCGCTGGCCACCTTCTCGCTTCTCCCTTGTGGTGGCCGTCCCTTTCCCCGCGGCTGCCTCCGTGGCTCACCCCGCAGGGCGTCCGCGTTGTTGCCGGCGGCTCGCTTGCTTCCCGGAACGTCCCCAGGCCACGCGCCGATTGTCACCACCGGGCGGGGCTCCTCCGCCGCTGCAGCCGCGAGGAGGGACCGAATGGCCGCCGCTACTGCGGCATCCTCCCCCGTTCCATCCAACATGGCGCCGCTGGTCGCCTCGCCGTCTCGCCGACTGCCTCGCTCCTGCTTGATGTGGACGGCGTCCAATTCGCCCATGACGACGGCGGCAAGCGCGATGGCCCGCTGGCCGCGCTCGCCCCGTAATCGCCCCGTCCAGATTGCGCAGGTGCGCGAGCTGCCGGCGAAGCATTTCCAGCGTCGCCCTCACTGCGGCGTAGGCTTGGTGCCGCTCGGCGTCCACCGCCGCGCGCTCCACGTCCGTTGAGGTGCTCGGGGAGTTCCCAATATCCCGCGAGGGGAACTCTGAGACGGCCGGGTCAGTTGTGGGGCTCAGGCTCACCTCGGTGTCGTCACGAAAGCCCTCGATCTCGGCCAGCGTGGGCACCGCACCGGCCCGCCGTCGCTCGTCGCCAGGCTCCACGCTCGCCGTTGTGCCGGGGCCGCCGTCGCCGCTCTCCGTGATGCTCACACGCTCGGGAGAGCTCGAGCGCGAGTCGCCCCGGGCCATCGCTTTCGATACCGCAGCCCCGGGGTGGGCAAGAAGCACTATTTAGCCTGATTTCACCGTGTTATGCGGAAAAATCCCGGGAGCACATGTGAAACGCGGCCGCCATGCATGGCCCCCTGGTGGCCAGCGCCGAACACACAGCTACTCTAGCTGTTGGGGGACCCCATCAGATTTGATCAAGCTTGTGTGCAGGGGGACTCAACAGGGTTCTAACCTTTCCCCATTTCTTTTCAACGTAGCCATGATGAGGCTTCTCGGAGACAGTGACGTGCAAATTCAGGACACCTTGCAACAGGACATTGAGTCGGTGGAGCAATACGTAAGTCCAAGGGGCCTCATTTGCTCCCCGTAAAAGTCATAATTGTTGCTCTACAGACCCACTAGTAAGGGTAGACGTACAGAACCGAACCCCCCGGTTGTGAATATTTTCGCGGATGGAACTCAGCCAATTCCCACAGTTTCCAGTATACGGGTTCTCGGTCTCCGAATACAGGCCAATGGACACAACTAGAAAACCATCCTCGCGCTCCAAAAAGCATGCATCAGACTACTCGACTCATATCGCGAATCACTAACTGGAATCACGGTATGAAGGAGCACAACTTTGCTCGATTAGTTGAAGCCTTCGTCCTCAGTAGGGTAACCTACGTCACCCCTTTCCGACACCTCAGAAAAGACGAACAACTCAAAATTGACGCCTTTAATGGACGGGCCTGACCCAACGTTTCGAGGCGCTGGGGCTTCACAATAGCCTCAGCGAACTAATAAAGACTCAACGGCTGGCTCAGCAAGAACGGCTTAGCTACAGCCACACGGGTCGACATATTTTGTAATCCCTGGACATCAACCACCTGCGAACAGGCACTCACCAGGTACCCTTGGCTCCCGAAGTGCGCAATCAAACTCACAACCCACCGATCCCTAAAAATATGCATCCGGTTCACAATCAGGAACGCAGGCAGGCAAGGGCGAAAGCCCTGCAGAAACGATTCGGAAATTCCAAGGACGTGGTGCACGTGGACGCGGCCCACTATCCGGGTCGCAATGCTGTGGCAATTGCAATAGTCAATCACAAGGGCAATTCCATCAGCTCCGGGTCGGTCCGCACGAGCGAACCGAAGGTGGCCGAAGAGGCTGTCATTGCCCTGGCAATGACGGCATCCGCAAAAATGAAATAAGTGGTGAGCGACTCAAAATCTGCTATTAGAAATTAAGCAAGCGGGCACATGTTCCCAGAGGCATCTACAATTTTAAGGACTGGGCTGAACAACATTCAGCGTTCGAGCAAGATGTCTAATATGAGCAACCTGCACACTCTGGCTATGGCTGGGAATGAATGCGCGCACGACGCCGCTCGAGGATTTTCTGACCGTCTTGGTGACGACAACGCTCATTCACTTCGCTGTTCCGGTAGGGATCGCCTTGTATCCCACAGGGACATCACTAATCACTACAGGCTAGAGCGGACCCGCTTTCCCCCGGCTCATCCTACCCTCAGCAAATGGCAATCCGTGGCTTGGCGACTTCTACAGAAGAACTCGTATCCCAACCCGGTTTCGTACAGTCACTGTTCCCCAGGGCAGTATTCTGACAAGGGCCACCCGTGTAAAGACAGGGCAGACTTAACCCACATGTTAAGTTTGATTCCGCATGTTTACTGGCCAAATTCACAACTTGTCGGCGCATAAGTATAGTGGCGCTGGCGTAGGCAGCAATATCAGCCAAAGTAAGGCGACGAAATACCTGTAGGCAAACCATTCATTGCAAAATGATTTGCACCATTTTTGTATACACCTGAGAATCTTACAGCTCCTGAAAAACAATGAACACCCTTCCAAGGGTGTTTTCAATATTAACATCCTTTAAACAGGCGTATCCTTGTGTTCTTTGTGTTATTGTCAGGGTGCGAGAATAAAATAAACGGCAAAATTTGATTGGTTTATATTTTGTTAAGGTGTTAAGGTGTTACTCGCATACTGTAATTTACACTCAGATCATGTAAATCACCTTAAATTAACAAAAAATGAAAACCACGCACAGGTACCAGTTCTTTCTTCACTCGTCCCGCACTGATTACGTATCCGGCCATTTTCAGAATATGGTGGTTGTGTTTTTGGCCTCCACTAAGGCGAGAGGTATAGCCATGCTCCTGCGTTTTTCGCGGCAATGAGAGGCGCAACCCATGCCCCTGTCCCCGTCTTTGATGAATCCTTCCTTACCGAAATAACCTGTAATGTACCCAATGTAAGCTTGCCGCTCTTCCTTGCAGTGTTTTCTTTTCAGAATTTACGATCCGTGACTCTTCGTAGCCCGAGAGCTTACCACTTAGCGGAATCAGTTCTGTTTCGACAGATCTACGGCGCACATTAATTCGCTTCCCAACACCGTGTGAAACTGAGGAAATTATGTAATAAGGCCTCACCTGCGCCTGAGAGCACCAAAGGCCGAAGTAGTTGTATTCGCTAATCTGTTTAGGTAGTTTGAGGACAATGGTCACGTTGATTAACTGGGGCAGCTTTTCACTGGAAATAAAAACACGTGAAGGAAACATGAAGGACATGTCAAACGTAGCATTCCCATCTAAGTCACGACGAAACGCTGGCACGCTAGCAGTCCAGAGACAAGTACAATAGCAAATACGCCACAGGTAAAGCAGTGGACGAAATTTCTCTTTCGGGGTGTAAGTGTAATGAAACCTCGCTTGCTTTATGAGCGACATCTGCGGTTTCTCGCCAATTAGTTGACACAATATATTGTGGCTGTAGCAAGGTCTTTAACGCAGTTAATGATGATTTACTGCGTCGAAATTGTCCCAATCTGGTCCATCCCGCGAGTTTTGCCAGTGGTCCTGCAGTTACATAAAAGGCAGGTTTAACTGTTTCTTACGAAGCCGCTAACTCTTTTGGCAATGACTTGAGGGGTGCCTTAAGGCTCGACGCTCGGCCCTCTTCTTTACCATTTTCGTTAATTACATTCAGCTTGTAATTAGACACTCTTGGCTTTCTCAGTACGCTGATATGAAGCTATATCGCCCGCTGTCTTCGCCTGATGATCGCGTCGTGCTGAAATAAACCTTGTAACTTCGGCCTGGGGTCACAGCAACCATTTAAAGCTGAATAGCTCCAAAACTACCAGGATATGTACTCCCAAAACATGCCAGCTCAGTTTTACTTACTATGTGCACGGTGAGAGTCATTTGGGTGTAATGCTTTATGAAAATCTGCATTTTAACTCCCATGTAAACAACTTTATTGCGGTCATTAGGCAAACCTGCCTAATGACCGCATGTATGCATTGCGGTCATTAGGCAAACCTGTATACGCAATGCCTAATGACCGCAATGGTACCGGAATCTTGGAAGAACGCGAACATCATCCTAATCCATAAGAAAGGCGACATGAAGGACTTTAAAAATTACAGGCCGATCAGCTTACTGTCAGTCGTCTACAAGGTATTTACCAAGGTAATCGCTAACCGAATCTCTGCAACCTTAGATTTCAGTCAACCTAAAGAACAAGCAGGGTTCCATAAGGGTGATTCAACAATGGACCATATTCACACGATCAATCAGGTGATAGAGAAGTGCGCTGAGTATACTGAACCCCTATATTTAGCCTTCATAGATTATGAGAAAGCATTTGACTCGGACGAAACCCTAGCAGTCATTCAGGCATTGTTGAAGATCATCATCAGCGGATCTCCCGTACAAGGCACAATAGAAGTGAGGAAGAAGACGCCTTGTCTCATGGAGCGCGCAACCATCATCATCTAGTTTTTCTGCTGTTCCTTTCTCATTAAACCTACGCTGTGGAAACGCCCTGCGGTCTCTCGTTACTAAAGATGGTGCCGTGACCAGGATACAACTTCCCGCAACCCAGAGAAGACAACCTGACATCGCGCAGCAGTGAAGACAACGGCGGAGGAGCAGCAAAGCAACCTGGAGGAGACGAGAAGATTGCAGCAGGCCGAACACCCACGGAGCCAACGGATCCCCGAACGTAAGCGGAATTTCCACTTCGGGAAAGAAAAATGAGCAAGGAAGTAGTCACGAAGAAGAGAAGGGCGTTGCGAACGCAAGTCACGCAGCTAATTAATGCGGCGGAGGCTCAAATGCAGCAACGAGCCGACAGAGAGCATCTGATTGCCACGCAAGCCCAGATAAAGGCTATAGCATCAAGCCTAACGAAGTGCAACGAGCAGATGGAAGGTTATTTAACAGATGAAGTGGAGGAAAGTGAATTCCAGAGAGTGATAGAATACGACTTGAAACTTGCAGCCATCGCTTCAAAGATCGAGAACTATTTAAAGGAGTCTACGGAAGGCATGCTGTCAGCTCAAGCGCAAGCACAGAGAATCGGATCGGCGAGTCATGCAACGCACGGTGCGCAAGACTTAATGGAGCTTGTGAAGCTGCCGAAATTAGAAATGACAAAGTTCAGTGGAAATTCCCTTGAATGGACTAGATTTTGGACGCAATATGAATCAGCAGTTCACTTGAGGCCTAATATGAGCGATGGACAGAAGTTCAACTACCTCATGTCGACACTAACCGGCAAAGCAACCGCAGCGATTGAAGGACTTCAGTTCTCGGCCGAGAGTAACTATGAACAAGCTATCAAGATTCTAAAAGAGACATTTGGGAGACCTGAGCAGTTGGTGGACCTGCACATGAAAGAGCTGTTACGACTCGGCAAGGTACCATCAGTCTATCATACGGAAGCCCTGCGAAAGCTTTTCCAAAAGGTGCAGATACACACACTGGCACTACAGGCTCTCGGAGTGAACACAGAGTGCTACGCCCCAATGTTGATGCCAGGACTAAAGAAGGCTATGCCAGCAGACCTTTTGATCCAGTACAAGACAAAGGAGGCATCTGAAAACAGGTCGACGGCTAACAACGAAGAAACGTCACCAATGGGAAAGAAAAGTGCCGACGCGCTGCAACGAATGATAGAATTTCCACGGGAACAGGTGTGCTTACGCGAGGAAGCTCAGCGGGAGCAGGTGACAGCAGGTACGGGACCTAAACAGGAGAACAAAAAACCGTACAGCACGACCGCTAGTTTCTACAGCTCTGCACACAAGGCCTGCTTGTTCTGCAAGCAAACTAACCACCTGACTGAAGACTGCACGCGAAGCCTACCTATGGAAGAGAAAAAGAAGCTGCTAACCGAAAACAGATCATGCTTCAGATGTACTCGACCCAATCATAAGGCGCGGATTTGCAAAGCAAATGTGTTTTGCAAGAGATGCAGAGGGCGCCATGCAACATCAATATGCAAGACAAAAGAGAAAAAGAGACAGGAATCCACCACAGTACAGCAAACAGCAACGTCCCTGATGCAATCAGTGGGGAACCCGACTAGAAACTGCGTGTTGCTGCCGACAGCAATAGCTTGTGTACAAGGAGAAGCATCAGAAGCCATCTGTCGAGTACTGCTTGACAGTGGTAGTCAAAGGACATTCATCACAACATCTCTGCCAGAAAAGATCGGAGCAAAAACTCTAAGGCAAGAAAAGCTAAGAATTGGATCCTTTGGAGGGAACGAAAAAATTCAATGCATGGATGTCGTGAAGGTGATGGTAAAGAGTCGAGAAAACGAGTCAGTTATAGCTGTCGAAGCCCTCAAAATAGGGAGCATCTCACACAGCCATCTCCCAGCACCCGACAGAAACATCAGAGACAAGATGCGGGAACTCAAGCTAAAATTGGCGGACGACGAATTTGAAACTAAGCACGTTGGGACAACCGGACTTCTCATCGGTTCAGATTACTACTGGGAGTTCGTCACGGGAAAAATACGACATATCGAGAACCGACTGGTCGCAGCCGAGACCACACTTGGCTGGATAGTGCATGGACCAGTCAGCGACAGTAGGATCAGAGTGAAAGAGGCACAGGCGGTGATGGTACTCAAGGTTGAGGCAAGTAACGTCGAGTTGAAGACGGAGCTGGAAAGCTTTGGGAGCTTAGAAGCAATCGGCGTCGAAGCTAGTAGCCAGATGGACAAAGGTAGCATGGTCGCCCAAGAGTTCGAAGAGAAGGTGTTGGAAGAAAATGGACGCTTTCAGGTGAACGCGCCGTGGAAGGAAAACATCAACAGGAAAACCAATAACGACACTGCAACGGAGAACCTCGTCCAGCTGACAAACAGGTCAAACAAGAACGAAAAGATACGCGACGGAACAAACCAACGCAGTTGCGGGTTTGTGCAGGGGGAAGAAAACCCCGCAGACATGCTCGCACGCGGAATCAGCGCAAAGTCTCTAACAGAGTCAAAAACGTGGTGGCAGGGTCCGAGCTTCATCAAATCCGGAGAACAGCAGGATGGAACAGCGGAGAACAGCGCTGTTTAGTCACCATGTCGCAACACCAACTCGCCCAACTTTCCAAAAAAAGCAGCGCTCGTCCTGTTTTTGCTCTTCTCTGTGTTTCGTCTTCTGCGCTGTTTAGTCACCATGTCGCAACACCAACTCGCCCAACTTTCCAAAATCAGCGCTCGTCCTGTTTTTGCTCTTCTCTGTGTTTCGTCTTCTGCGCTGTTTAGTCACCATGTCGCAACACCAACTCGCCCAACTTTCCAAACAGCGCTCGTCCTGTTTTTGCTCTTCTCTGTGTTTCGTCTTCTGCGCTGTTTAGTCACCATGTCGCAACACCAACTCGCCCAACTTTCCAAACAGCGCTCGTCCTGTTTTTGCTCTTCTCTGTGTTTCGTCTTCTGCGCTGTTTAGTCACCATGCCGGAGAACAGCATCTGAGCACCGAAGACAACGTGAACATCAACACTGAGGGCGAGCGAGAGACGGTGCATTGCAACGAACTTTCAGCAGAGACAGCAGCAGCATCAACACTCAACATAGAAAGATATGACTCTTACAACAAGCTACTACGGGTGACAGCCTGGATGTTTCGTTTCATTGAAAATACAAAAGGGATACGTATAAAAGGCGCACTGACAGCAGAGGAAATAACAAAGGCCGAGGAGTACTGGATTAAGGAAACTCAGAAGTGTTTTAAGCCTTTATTAACCAACATAGGCAGCAGTCAGAACGGAGGTTTTCAGCTGAATGGAAAGGAAGTGTACTTGGACGACGCAGACATCATACGACACAAAGGGCGACTACAGTTCAGCGCTTTAAAAATCGCCATGTCATAGTACT
This sequence comes from Haemaphysalis longicornis, assembly GCA_013339765.2. Lineage (NCBI taxonomy): Eukaryota > Metazoa > Arthropoda > Arachnida > Ixodida > Ixodidae > Haemaphysalis > Haemaphysalis longicornis. Next base: position 9,409 of record JABSTR010002365.1, on the reverse strand, counting down.
CCCAAAGGAGGCACGATTTACCGAGCTTCTAATCCGGCACGTTCATATCTTGGTGCTGCACGGTGGTGTTCAGGAGACTCTCACAAGACTTCGTACCAAGTTCTGGGTCGCACAAGGACGGCAGGCGGTGAAGCGGATCATCAACAAATGCGTCACATGCAAAAGACACAACGCAAGACACGTAGAACAGCCAGTACCTCCACTGCCAGCTGATCGGGTAAACGAAGCGAAACTATTCGAAGTTATTGGAGTAGACTTCACCGGAAAACTGTACGCAACGTACAAAGGCCAACAAGTCCAACAATATGTCCTTATTTTCACCTGTGCAGTGACGAGAGGAGTTCACTTAGAATTGACAGACGACATGACCACAAACAGTTTTCTACAAGCGCTTCGACGATTTGTAGCTCGAAGAGGACTCCCAGAGGTCATATACTCCGACAATGCCAAGACCTTCAAACGAGCCGAAAGGGACATCAACAGATCGCTTGAAGCATTATGAATAATCCCGTGACAAGTTTCACCAGTATGAAAAGATCAAGTGGAAGGCCATTGCGGAGTGTGCACCTTGGTGGGGCGGTTTCTATGAACGCCTCATACGAAGCATGAAAACATCCATACGCAAGGTAATTTTCAAGAGAATCACATCTCTTGGGGAGCTACGGACTGTGCTAACAGAGGTGGAAGGAGCTCTAAACAATCGTCCACTGACATACGTATACGGCGAGCCCGACGAGCCACTTCCATTAACACCAGCGGAAATAATTGGCGGCAAGCTGCAGATTCATGACTCCCCGGGCAAGCAACACAGCCGCGACATTAAAGAAGCGTGGACGAGCCGTTGTCGCATCACGCAAGAGAGTGGGGGCGAGGTGGCGCGATGAATACTTAAAGGAGCTTGGATCAACGGCACGAGCCAGCGCTGCAAGCAGCCAACAGTTATCGGAAGGCGACGTCGGACTCATCAAAGACAAAGGCCCCAGGACATTTTGGAGGATGTGCCGTATAGAACGGACGTATAGCGGTAGCGATGGAAGAATAAGATCATGTCTTCTGCGATCAAGCGGCAAGGAGTTGCTACGAAGATCAACAAAACACATATATCCGCTTGAAAACTGCTTCAAATGAGGGTGCATATTCTAGCCATTGAGCCATTTTCGGCGGGCGGGAACCTGTTGAAGATCATCATCAGCGGATCTCCCGTACAAGGCACAATAGAAGTGAGGAAGAAGACGCCTTGTCTCATGGAGCGCGCCACCATCATCATCTAGTTTTTCTGCTGTTCCTTTCTCATTAAACCTACGCTGTGGAAACGCCCTGCGGTCTCTCGTTACTAAAGGCATTAAGGAACCAGGGGGTAGATGAGCATTATGTAAGAATACTAGAGGATAACTACAATGGGTCTACAGCTACCATCATCCTCCATAGGGAGAGCAGTAAAATACCTATAAGGAAGGGTGTCAGACAAGGAGACACAATCTCTCCAATGTTATTCACAGCATGCTTACAAGACGTATTCAGAACGTTGGATTGCGAACAGGTGGGAGTAAGGGTTAATGGAGAATACCTCAGTAACCTCAGATTTGCTGATGACGTTGCCTTGCTAAGTAACTCGGAGGACGAATTGCAAAGCATATCCGCCGCGGTGGCTCAGTGGCTAAGGCGTTGCGCTGCTGAGCACGAGGTCGCGGGTTCGATTCCCGGCCGCGGCGGTCGCTTTTCTGATGGAGGCGAAAAGCAAAAAAAAACGCCCGTGTGTTCGAGATTTCGGCGCACGTTAAAGATCCCCAGGTGGTCGAAATTAATCCAGAGCCCTCCACTACGGCGCTCCTCATCGCCTGCGTTGCGTCGGCGCGTTAAACCCTACAATCAATCAAATCAATCAATTGCAAAGCATGTTTTCCGCACTGGGCGAACAGAGTAGAACCGTGGGCCTGAAAATTAATATGCAGAAAACTAATGTAATGATCAATAACCTCGGGGCAGCACAGCAGTTGAGATAGGTGGTGAGGCAGTGGATGTGGTAAGCGAATATGTCTACTTAGGCCAAGTTATGACCCCAGATCCCAACCATGAGGCAGAGATAATTAGAAGGATCAGAATGGGGTGGGGTGCATATGGCAGGCATTCTCAGATAATGAACAGCAGAATACCATGTTGCTGTTGAAGAAGAAGAAAGTGTATGACAGCTGCATCTTAGCGGTACTCACCTACGCGGCAGAAACGTGGAGTCTCACTACGAGGGTTCAACTTAAATTGAGAATGATTCAGCGGGCAACGGAGCGGAAAATGATAGGTGTAACATTAGGGGACAAGAAGAGACCGGAGTGGGTCAGGGAGCAAACTGGTGTTAAAGACATATTAGTAGAAATTAAGAAGAAGAAATGGACGTGGGCAGGTCATGTAATGCGAAGGCAAGAATAACCGCTGGTCATTAAGGGTAACAGAGTGGATCGCTAGAGAAGGCAAGCGTTGCAGGGGCGGCAGAAAGTTAGGTGGGCAGATGAGATCAAGAAGTTTGCGGGGATAAATTGGCCACAGTTGGCACAGGGCCCAGATAATTGGAGAATAATGGGAGAGGCCTTTGCCCTGCAGTGGGCGTAGATAGGCTGGTGATGATGATGATGATGTAAACAACCTGACCAACGGCGGCCTGCGTACTCTTGGTGCGATTTCCCGGGCGACAAGTGAATTCTTTGAGCGGTCGTGCTTCGCCTCACTGTACCCCACCTTGATTTTACCGAAGCTCGACTTTGCCAGTGTTAAGCCCTTCGTCGTGCCTTCTACTGGAAAGGTTTGAAACCGCTCCAAAGAATGTACTTAACACGAAGACAATACGCTCACGGCGAGCTTTTTAAGCTTCTTAATCTGCATGAGCTCCCTACCAGGCACTCCACGCGTGACCTCATTTTTTTTAATTCAGAGCATTTCAGTAACTCACGATGTCACCCGCGTTGACGTCCGTAGTCGTAGTCCGCACCCCTCTCCTTACATTATATAAAAAAAATACTATCCCGCGCCTGGTTTCGATCCCTCGACCCTGCGGGCGGAACGCAATGTACATGGTGCTCTACCCACTGCGCCACAAAGCCGGCACAGAATGGGAGGCTACGAACGCGCCTTATATCCTTGACTCATTCAAACTACGTCAAGAAGCTGCTGATACAACGCATTCACTACCACCAACTCCCCAAACACTAAACGTTAACGCAATACACCCACCCCTATGCGACGCATTTACTCGAGTCCCCCTCGCGGGGAGATGGGCCCAATTACGATGGCAGTGCAACGCGGGCACGTGCGGTGAGAAAAGCACAAAGAGAACAGAACTCCCGCTGGCGCAGTCTCAGGCAGGGGGCGCGCGAGCACTGCGAAGGTGGGAAATTTGAATTCCATGGGGAGGTAGCAGTAAGCAGGTAACGGCGGTACAGGCCACTATGGCGAATCACTGCTCTGCATTTCCGACAGCTTTCACATTCAGTGGAACGGCTTCTAATTTTTTTTAAGACGATAGTCTTTCTTGGGCTCCTTAAACCCAGAAATTTTAGTCTGTCTATATGTCTGTCTGTCTGTCTGTCCGTCTGTCTGTCTGTGACTCGATTCAGCCACCCAGCCAAAGTAAAATAATGCATGTGCAATAGTCTTATATAGTCACAGCTGAATCTACCCCTCCAAGTCCGGTGTAATGTTCATACTTGTCAACATTGTTGAAGAAGAACAAGACATTACGCAAATATAAGACAACAAATACAGAAGTGATATTTGCAGTGTTCCTTTATAAAAAATCATACGTGCTTGAATTCTGCGAAATGAAATACTTAATCAACAGCAGAAAAAAAACTCACTCCGCCGTCGACTGCTGTCGCCCGCACCACTATAGCTTCTGGCGCCATTTTAAGAAATCAACCGGCAACAGTTACGAGAGGTACGACTAGATATGTTAAACGTTCTGCTTGCAATGCACGTGGAGTAGGGAAACGCGGTTCTATAAACGTTGAAGTAGGGCGCCTCGATTCACGCGCGTCTCCGCCGTACGGCCGCGTTGGCATCGGGACACCCGGTTTGGAGCAGTGGAACGCGGGAAATATAAAATGATTTAAGCAAACCTTTGGCGTCTTTACCTTGGGAGGAGCACGACGCAAGAGGAACAACATGAGAGGTGAGCGGGAAAGCAAAGGGAGGCATTTACTTGGCAAAAGTCGATACAGACTATCGTCTTTTGACGACATTTGCAACATAAGGAGCAGATACGCGGCCAATTTTTTTAAATGCATTCACTTGAAATTTGTCTGCTCTTGTTTTTACAGCTCAGTTCCTCTGCGAATGCCAGGCACACCACTGCGCCCGCATGCGTGCTTTCATGTAGATAAAATACCAAGCTTTTCACCAGCTAGCCGATGTTAACATGCGTTTAGCAGCCTTTCTTCATATTTTATTGACATTTTCGTGATGACATTTTTATTGAAGTGCTCTTTAAAAATGATTTACTGACTTCGCGCAACCCGGACGGGTCCCATCTTCATTTGTCCCTCTGTTTGTCGATGTTAATTGATGTTTACTCTGCACACGAACTCCTAGCACTTGTTCAGAAATTGTTACCTTCTTTGTTCAAACTTGATTTGTGCACATATTTACACACTTATATTTATACCCCCGTTTTCTATAATTACAATTTCTGGTGCGTTGTTTGATTTAACAAGCGTTGCAGGGTCCCTTTATTGTACATTCTTAAAATTTTAGGCCAGGGCTCCCGTGGCCGGAACAGGCGCGCTGCCGAGCAGGGGCGCTGCGGTCGCCAGTGTCGGCTGGTTGCCCTGGTAAAAAAAGAGAGTGAGGAGGACGTTCGTTCTTGCTTTCTGTAGCACGCGCGGCCATTAAGTGCGGATAGCGGCCAGTGTTTAAGCGCAGGTACTGCGCATAAGGTGGCGTTGTGGGGTCATCAGGACGAATTTAAAACGACGCTGCTTCTTGCACAGCCAGGCACCGTCCAAGCTTTTTTCATTTTGTTTTCGACAGCGCGCGAACGCTCCTTGCAACGAATGTGCAGCTGATTCTCGAGGAGGAGTAGGAAGTAACTTTATTGTGTCCAGAGGAAAGGCCTAGTTATGGCCGGTGTGCTTCAGACGACGGCCAGGATATCTTGGCTCCTGTGGCATTTCGTGTGTCATTTTTATATATCGCATTTTCAAATCACGGCATGAATCACCTTGTCTAAAAATGTGTTTCACTCAGCATAACTAAATGCCTAATGTGGTCAGGTCTTAACCCATTGAGGGGTACCTGAGTTTAATGAATTAAAAATCGCGTAATTTAAGGCACGCTGTTACACACGTGTGGCAGGTGTGCCACGACTACCTGGATCTTTTTTTTTTCTCACAATGCTGGCTCTAAATACCATTTTGAAAAAGGCGAGCTACAATTCCTGAACAATCTCGGTCCAAATGGGGGTTTAGGTCGTGGGTTCGATTCCCGGCCGCGGCGGCAGCTTTTCTGATGGAGGCGAAAAGCAACAACGCCCTTGCGTTTTCGGCGCACGTTAAAGATCCATAGGTGGTCAAAAATTAATCCGGAGCCCTCCACTACGGCGCGCCCCATCGCCTGCGTTGCGTCGGAGTGTTAATTCCTACAACCAATCAATCAAAAGGGGGTTTAATCAGTTTTACAAATAATGGCGTTTACTTGTTTAAGTACTGCTTTTTCATCACTAAGGAAGACTTTTGCAAGTAATTGGAAGTAATGCTGATCGCCAAAGTTTGTTTTTTTCTGTTACATGGTCTCTGTTCTCGCTGTGTTTGGAACGTTGGCAGAGCCCCGCCTCCCCCTCAAAAAAAAGAAAACGAAAAGCACAGAAACATTTTACCCATGCCTTTTTTAAACCAATCCTCAAGAATTAAATGTCAATACAAAAGCGAGGCTACAACACAATGCAGTTACCGGGAATCTGTTGCGCAATTTCGTAACGAGAAACTAAGAGGAACGTTTTACATCTGCACCAGGCCTACTTCATTTGCCATCTTTATGGTTCGTAATTAAGCGACATTACTCAAGAATGCACACACATCTCGCTGTTCTAGGCACCTTTTAGATTTTGATAGAACGCAAATGCTCAATAGTGCAGCCGTAACAGAACATCTGTGCTCACTGTTAGGTCCCAGAAGCTTGGTTTATACACCGTAAACGTGCTTGTCACGTCGCGAAAATCTAGCTATTACACGAGATGTTGATTTCACTGCGCGGATTAGCAATGCAATTCGCTAGTTCACTTGCGATGACAGCCTTAAATAGGTCACCCGCCCCTTCTAATATTTAAGCCCTCCTTCAGAGTCACTAAAATTTTGATTTAACTGAAGCTGCGCGCAAATTACCCGTTTGGACGGTTGAATATATTTGGCTAGACTGGTTAAAATTCATGTTGCCTTTCGAACACAAAAAAATATCGTAAGCTCTTAGAAAAAATGTCATGGCAGTTAAGGAGTGTTACCATTTCAGGGCACCCCAAAAATGCAAGAATGCGTCATGCTAGCTACGGAAACGATTGAAGCTGCTGTTGTAAACTGAATTACAGAAATCGAGGCTTCCTGATTTGTTTCTATTTATGCTTTTATTGAATCCTCAAAGTCCTTTACTCAGGAAAAAGGGAGCTTGCTACGAGCCACGGCGCACAGGTTCATTGTCATTCGGCCGTTCTGAGATTCCCGAAGGGTAGCCGCTTTTTCGACGTAGTAATGAAAGCTTATTGCCGCTTCCACGAAATACATTGGACGTTGGGCAACCGAACTACAGCATACCACTCTTGCCTGCGCCTTTCATGCTAACGTACGACGCAAAAAGGAAAGAAGCGCGCCCACAGTGTGCATTCCCAGCTACCGCTCAGCGGAGCATCCACACTAGCAGCGTGACGCTGTCACCACCTATAAGCCGATCTCGCGGCGAATACTCAATTACAACAACGAACGTTTTGTAGCGTAAGCTACACTGGCGGAGGTTGAGCAGTTTCGCGTGAGCCGTGAAGGGCCGTCCTGGGCAAGCGCTACAGTGGCTAGAATCCTATTCTAGCCACTGTAGCGCGAGGGGCATTGGATTGGTTTGGATCGGATTGGATCGGATTAAATTGGAATTGGCTTGGCTTGGCTTGGCTTGGATTGGATTGAATTGGATTAAATTGCATTGTGTTGGATTTCAGTCCAATCCAATTGGAGAGTACGGGTGTGTAGAGAATTGGGTCTGCACGTTCGCCGGTCTGCGCATTCCAGAGGGAGGCGTGACGTCATAGCCGCGCGCAGAACTGCAGGCGCAGCAGCTGAGCGCTGTTGCGCTGTAGCCTAGCTGCGCGCCTTTGTGCGCAGTAGACAAGTTTGCGCTCGCCGGATGGCCGCGTGCTAGCCTGGTTTCGCGTAGGCTCTGGAGAGCCATTGCCTGCAGCATTAGCGCGAAGGAGCTGCTGCTTGAACTAACGAGCGATTGGAGTTGATATTTAGGAGTTGACTTGGACTGGACTCGGATTGTCTAGCGGAAATCGTTTTAGCAGCGCAGTAAGCATATAATCTGCTAATCTTTTCTTCATGACATCCTAGGGAGAAAAGCGTAAGAATACGCCTGCTGAACACTTAGCTCATCACGGTACGCATATAACGGCCACTAGCTCGAGCTAAGCCACTGTCGTTATTAGATATTAAGGGAAAAAATCAGTTGCAAATCGGCAGTCTGGCTCACACGAAAACTCTAGATACAAAGAATTATTCCAGGGTTCGAACCCACGACATACGATATAATCCTTACCTGCCTGCTTGGGGCATTTCAAACTAAATGGACCGATAAATTAAAACGTGGCATTAACAGACTTCTTTTGATAGCACAGGCATGCGTCGTTATTTATTTGAAGAAAGTATTTGAAGCGAAAAATGGCTGTGTTATCGTATTTTCGTTTTGGTTTTTTGTTTTCATTCTAGCTTTCGAGTTTTGAGTTTTGCGCGAACCGAAACCCCGAGGAGCGAGAAAATGCCCAGCGCTCGTGAGGGCGTCGCTCGATGCATATGTCGAAAATTACAACTAGAACAGTGCAAAGAGACAATGTAGCATGTCAATAGACAATTTCAAACTTCTACAATTGCGTGGTGATGTGCGCAACTTTTTGCAAGCTTCCCCAGATTTTTTTCTTATTACACTGGACGGCGTAACTAAACGCTTACAAAGAACTGCTGTTAAAATAATAATTGCCACTCAGGTATGTATATGCACATTTAGTTTTTCCTGACGATGCTTATGATGAATAGCAAACTTCCGCAATAAAAAAATGAAGCGAGACCAACCAAAGTTCCCATTTTGTTGGCTATAGATGTCCCACTGTATTCAGTTTTTTTCGTTTTCTCAATCCAGGGAAAACAGTGCCAGATGACTTGTTTAGTTGGACGTTTGTTTATTCCTCATCGACCATTACGAGCCTCTTTGGCAGCTAATATCAGAAGATTTTTATTTCATAGCTAAGCAAACTGAGTACGTGAGGCATTCTTCGATTAAATGCGTTGGTAAAATTATTCAACTAGTAGTGTTACTCGCCTGAAAACAAAGCCCCGTTTAGGCGCAGGATCGCATTAGGAGGGGCGGCCACAAATCCAAAAGCGCCCAACGGCATTCCTTCATAATATACACGTAGCATGTTTTATGTATTAGTGAGGCGTTTTGTAAACACATTCTAAGATTTAATTTGTGACCTCGCTTAAACATAGGTTTACGCTTAGCAGGCACCTCGTCTCGAAATCTGTCTGGTTAACCGAATACTGACAAGCCGTGCTACATGAAATCATTAACTCCAATTTTTCGGGAGTACTGTCATGGCTTTTTGTACTGCACTGGGTATTATCCAACTACCTCTTTTCAATCTAATTCAAGGGCTTTACACTGAAGCAAAGCTAACTCGCTTGCGCCGTTCAACGTGGAGCAGTAGCAGACGACTTCAGGAGAAGCGATCTCAACGCGACCGCAGCGCCGCCGCTGCGCGGGCGACAGGATGGCGCCGCTCCGCCGCCGTGGCGAGTGCGCGCTAACCTTCAACAAAGAAAGGAGAATAGCAAGGACTAATTTTTAAGAAGAAAGTTCGGAAATCATGTAAACACTGTCTACACTGACGCAAGTAAGGGACCACACGGCTCTTCCATTGCAGCAGTTGTCGACTTCAAAGGCTCCCCATAGACTTCGCGACCCTTAGAAAACAGGACACTGATGAAGCCGAGTTAATCTAAAACAACGGAAGTTTCCTCTTGTGCCGCCCATCGCAGCCGGATGTTACTCCGCGCGGCGCACTTAGTGCGTTACTGGGAATATTTTGAACAAGTCCGGAGCCGTTGCCATAATTTTTTGGACTCAATATGTTTATAAACGCCTCCAGCTACGCCAAACTGCATGAGAACAG